>MU223281.1:2553167-2563167 GCA_018584345.1 Thuja plicata | reverse complement strand
GAATCAAAATTATTAGAAGATTCTCTTCTCTCGTAGAAGATATATGTACTGAATGTATTATTGATAAATTTTTCTATGGGATTCCTCTGTAGTTTTAGTATTGTAAAATTGGTAGAGAAGGTATGCCTTCTTAAAATAATGTAATTTGAATTTTTTTCTGGAGTTCATTCCCAGGCTAGACTGGAGGTTTTCTTCTCCATTCTTTCCTACCAGTGCCTGCAGTGAACGGAGTACTTTGTAATTTATAAGATTAATTAATATAATTCCTGGCTTTGACTGTTTACCGATAAAAAAAAAATTGCAAAAGAATATGAAAGTCCTAAATCTCTCACATAATTGTCATATGCAAGCTTTTGATATTGAAAAAATAAAGAGTATGTTATGAACTAGTGAACATTTCATTATAATGGAGCGAAAAATCTCTAGAATAAATGATGCACACCCACGAGTTTACCTTATGCCACATTATTTCCAAATATATAATACAAATTTTGTGAAGAGAATTTTGAGAATTCAACCAATATATATTAACCAAAGATAAAATCAAATAATTGATCATATTTAATTAATGCTCGAAAAAGATAAAATCTAATATAATCAAATATGAACAATTTCACTATCTAAATTTACAATATAACAATTACAAATAAATATAAAAAAACCCAAATTTGTCACATGATTATTGTATGCAAGTTTTTGAACCCTACAAGAAACAAAAGAGTGTTATGAACTATGCAACATTAGATTATAATGCATTAAATCACCCAAGGTCATTAAACAGAAATAAAAAAAATCTAGAATAAATGTTGCACATCCATAAGTTCAAGGCCACATGAATTCCAATTGTACACTACACATAATCAACAAATAAAGTTACTTGTCAAAGATTTTTTTCTTACCATAATCAACTAATTAATTTAAAAATGATTCTAAGAGAATTAATTAAAGAGTTGTATTCATTTAATAGTTGAAGGATAATTATGTAAAGAATGAATTTAATTAAATAAATATGAACTTATTTAATTAAGGATTCATTATAGAAAAAATATCAAAATTAAGTGAAGTATATAAATGATTTAGATTTATTTAATTAATATTGTAAAGAAGATTGAAGATATTAATGAAATAATTAATTTTATTTAATTAATGTTTTAAAAAGATAAAACTAAATCAAATCAAATATGAACAATTTTGATTGTCTACACTTATATTATAACAAGGCTTGAACTATGGAAATGAGTTTAAAAGTTTAAATATACATAATGAAAAGTGTTGTTTTAGTTTTTTTTTTTTCTAAAAATGACAAGTTAATTGAAATGTCAATTTAAATGGGAAGGAAGAAATATATTAGATGGACCAAATTCAAGTACATAAGTAGAGAAGTAATTAAAGTGCAATATGTGATGCACTAGTCTCTAATCACACAATTCAATTTGATAAGTTTGTGTACAATTAAGTAGTCAGATGTTTGTAGCAGAGTTGAAACAATCTATATTTCAATAATGAACAAACAAATCCAAATTTTTTTTCAATGCATGATTAACCAAAGTCAGATTATGATTACATTTTTCCTTAAATATTTCAGCTTAATTGTTTTGGAAATTTGAAAGGTTGTTGTAGGGATGGTTACTTTAAACATTTGCATTGATAAAATTTTCATCAATGAGACTAAGACTCCAAGGTAAAGCTGAACAAAATAATTAAAATTAATTTTTAAAAGTTTAGTCATGATGAGAAAGATGAGATTAGCATATTTTAAGCAATTTTTATTCAAAATTTTTAAATTCATGTTGCCACAATTGCTGACAATCAATAGATTGTGAAAAGTAACTATGAGAAACAAACAAGAGATGCAAGATCATATTCCCAACGGGATTGTTGACAATATAAAATCACTAATAGAAAATCAATAATAAATCTAGAAAATTATAACAAATAATAGGAAAAAGGAAATAGAAATATTTATACCTTCAGATGCACCATCAACTAGCAGAGGATGAGTTGCAATTATAATTAATGGAAATAGGAATTAGATCTATTTATACCTTCATTTTCTCAGAGGCAATGGAGATTTACAATATGCTCAAGCGATGATAATTTGTACTAGAACGAAAGCAATTCAACAATTCAAAGTAGAATGAGATTAAACAAATGGAAAATGAGAGCTCAAGTTTTTTTTTGAAATATCAAATGCTTTTTTAATGCTACTTTAGTGGATTTTTTTGTTATGATCCGCAGTTACAGTAAATTAGAAACTTTTGATCTTTTTTGTCCTTTTTATATTGGAGAAAAACTGGAGATTTTTTAAATCTTTTTTTTACTATTTTTTAAAATATTTTTTATGTAACCAAAAAGACTAAATAAAGTTTAATCTAAAGAGATCTAAGGGTGCAAAGTGTAGTGATATAAAAAAAAAGAAGAAAAAGACTAAATTCAATGCATCAGTTTCCATGAGTACAAACTCTTACATGCCCAATTAAAGACTCTTTGAAAATTGAGTCCCGCTAAAGTGCAATATAAAAAAAGAGAAAAAATTTAAAGAATGTACTAAGTATACATGAAGTCCATAAAAAAGAAAAAACTATTAGACAAAAATAAGAAAAAGGCTGGAGTTGTTGAAGCTCATGAAGAAAAGATTGAAGTTGCATGAGGTGGAGACTCTGTTGTTGGTCAGGTACTTAATAAAAAACATATGCAATCTTCATCTGCGAACACTATGTCAAGTGACAGAAAGATAAAGACTAAGAAGTGTACACACTAGCAGTATTCATGGCAGATGTTTTTGTAAAAGCTCGTTGGATTGTTGCAAAGCTAACAGAGCACAAGTTAGCAGAGGAAAGAAATTAAGGATAAAATTTTAATCAATAGATGTAGAAAACTAGAATGGAATGAAAAATTTAGGAAAAAAACCCTTGCATTTTTGTTTGTCGGGTTTCCTTACTATGAACAAAGAAAAACCCTTACAACATTTATGTTTGCAGAGTTTTCTTACTAGGAATGTCAATGAAATCTTAATGAAATCCAGAATACTCGTAATAGATAAACCACACAGAAAGAGGGAACAAAAATTGCGATTATCCTAAAAAGAACAACAAAAAACTCACCGCAAAACTATTCCAACATGTTCCAATATATCTTTGTGGTTGCCTTTTCTACGGAAGGAATATAATTAATGTTAATTATTATTATTATTATTATTATTATTATTATTATTAATGAGTTTGACTTAGGTTTGGATTTAATTTTATAAGAGGTTATAAAATATTTTGAGCTATAGAACTGAATATATTTTGTTAAAAAATCTTGCATTTAAATTTTCTTCGGTAAAAAGGGCTCATATCGCTCAATCTTTGTAAACCAATCAAATTTGAGAAAAGTAATTTTTACAATTTATTTTGTTAAAAAACTTGCAACTTTACTTTACCAAATATCAAAATATGATATTATGAAAAAAATTGAAGCAATTTGATAGGTTGAAATTACATTGTTTAATCACTTGTTAAAAATTGTCTATTTTCTATAGTTCCAAAAACCTATGACAGGAACTAACAATTACAATTGAATATAAAAATTATAAATGTCACATAATTATGAAACTTAGAAAAATAGAAGTCTTAAATCTTTTACATAATTATTGCATGCAAGTTTTTTAAACCTATAAGAAACAAATGTGTATTATAAACTATAATGTCTTAAATCATTCAAGGTCATTGAAATGGAACTAAAAAATACCTACAATAAATTGATAAGCAAGGTAATTTTCATAAGAAGTTGAATTGTGATATTGCTATGAAGATTCAACTATGTAGAATTCATTGATTCATGTGACATGAATAATGGTTCAATAAAACTTATCTCTCATAAGAATGAACAAATGCATAGTTTTTATTAACCGATATTTCATAAATAATTCACAAGAACCATAAATAAATGTTACATACCCAAATATAATTTTGTGAAGATAACTTTGAGAATTCAAGCAATAAAGTCAGTAACCAGAGATTATATTTCTTACCATAACCAAATGTCACATCTTGGTAGAAATCACAGGTTCGTACATTTCCCTTGAAAGCCATCTTCGATAACGACTGGTGCAAAAGGCCGGCACGTCGTTGTGCCGGCTGCATAAAATATGACCTCCTGAGAGAAGCTCTTCTCTATCAAATCGCCCTAAAACAACATTCTTCTTCTTCCTCTTCCACCATTCCAGTTCCCCAAACCTTCTTTGAATATGGAATTGATAACTGATTTTAATGCGATGATGGACTGGTGGCTAATGTTGGGGCTAATATACGTCATATATTCAGTACTCCTCTTCATCTACGGAGCTCTAGCTGGGTGAGAAAAATTTGTGTGGTTACTCGTGGGATTAGGGATATATCCCATACTCCTCGCATACCTGAAAATCTTCGAGTCCCCACATGTGCAATTAACCTATATGGTTGCGGTAGCCGTGGTCTTGTATATCATGAGTGCAGAATCAGATTTCGCATTTCCACTGCTGGTGCTATTTGTCATACACTCGGTGCTCTTCATTTATGTCAGAGATTTCACGGAATCCATCGTTTTGGAACTCGCTACTCTAGACGTGGCAATCGTTGTCCAAGTGGCTAAAATCGTTGTCGAAATGGTGAGACCACGATCGGCTTCTTCTTACGTTGATGGTGCATCGGCATCGAATGGCCCAGCAGAGCAACCGTCTCCATCGCGGTCTTCTTATTCTGTTGATGCGTTGCATGGCTCACTTGAGCAACGCTTTGAAATGGGTGTGTTCAGTTACATATGCCATGAAGAAGAGCAGCACGAGGACTGCGTTATCTGCCTCTCTGAATCCCTGGAGGGGGACTCTTTGGTGCCGCTGCCACACTGTCAACATGTTTTCCACGTGGATTGTATTCGGAGGTGGTTTAAGTGCCATCTCAGATGTCCCATCTGCAATTCATGGCCGTTTCAGGAACTGGGATCCCATGGAGGAAAAGATGTTGCAGGCAATATGAGAGGGAGCGAAGACAACGTGTAAGCAGTAAGGTCAGATTGAAGTTATATTTTGTTTCCTTCTTTTTGTCTCTGCTCTAGATGGAGTAGAATTTAGGGTTTTTGGGGTGGAGGAAATGGGCAGTATTTCTGAAGCAAGAGAAAACTTTCAGCAACTATAATGTACAAATATCTGACAGAATGATAGATGTACTACATAACAATAGAACAAGTTCTGATATATATTTGGTGCTTTAAGTTCATAATAGTCATACTTCAAGCACTTGAGGAGGTATTTGTCACACTTGAAGGATAGGTGGACTTTCAGAGGAAAGATTGTCTCATGTGCAGGTGTGTGGTTGGTGATTTGTGCAGTAGAGAAGGGATTGTTCCCACAACACTTGAGGAGGCGTTAGAAACACTCAAAAGAGATGTGGACTTTCAAACGAATTGTATCTCATGTGCAACACTAGAGGAGGCATTAGACACACTTAGAGGAGATGTGTCTCATTGTGCATGGGGTGTGGGAACACTTTCATGTTCTCTCATGTTGTGTAGATAGTTACTGGTTCTATTTCCAAGAGATCCACTAACACACTTAATTTGGTATTTCTTGGAGGTTCTAAAGTCTAGAGATCCATTGATGTAATCAGTTAAGTGTTTTCTATATGAGAGGGGAGGATTGGTGAAGGCGCTTCATCAAATTCTCTAGAAAGTTTGGGTTCAAAACCATTATAATATTCCACTCTTGTTTGGATTAATGTAATAATGGGGGAATGTTGGCGTATTATATTAAAATAGATGAGAACTTTTAGTTTAATTTAATTAATAAATAGTTTTATTCTGGGATTTATTCCAGGAATCCTGGAAGGAATTTTTTGGTAGTTTTTTTTTTTATCAGTAAGTTTTGAATATTTGTATTAATATAAGTTGGGCTACAAAAGATTTAGCAAAGTTGCTGTAAAGATCTCCAAAGTGCAAAAAATACACCAACAAACTGAAGGCACCTAGACCAGCATTAACACAGCTACCCACAAAAATTCATGCCCATTCCCAAAATGTACATTGTGCTTACATCCATCAAACCAGATTATCTTCCTGGTTAATCAAAAAAGAAAAAAAAGAAAGCCCCCATCCTACTGAAACCATCCTTGTGCTTCCTCCCGTGAGAAGTTCAGGATTTCTCTTGCCCTTGTCGTAGTGGCTCCAACGGCCATCTCCTTCTTCTACAATTGATGATGGGGCATTGGCCTGCCAGTGTTGTCGACTAGAGCGGTAGATTTCACTGGAGTGGTCTTCTATCGCTTGCAGATGGCCACGTTGCCATGCGCTCTGCGCTCCTCCATTTTCTCCACGTAATCCAAAATCATCACCCAAACGTGCCTCACTTCTGGAAGTCTCACATCCATGGGTTGTGATGAGCTCCACATCACCAGGGATTGGACCACACCTGGACTGCCACCTATCAGGCACCATGGGGTGTGCATCATCCTCAGTCCCACTCCAAGCACTACTCGATCCATAATCCCTTTCAGCCTGAAAGACCATTTGGGTTCCAAGCATTTCCTAGCCACTGAGAGGGTTTCAATCTTTGTATTGCCCACCATGAGTCCCAAAGCCAAAAAGAGGGAGGAAATATCCAGATTGGTGTGAGGCCTTGCATCAAAATTTAGGAATTCTTCCCCGAAGATTGTGGAAACTGCCTCTAGGAACTCAAGATCATCAAAGTGAAATGTGTTATGAAGCCATTGGGTTGTGATTTCATCCCTGAAGGCAGGGAGTTGATTCGGGGAATCTAGCTAAAAAATTTCCTCCATTGTGATACCTTCGCCACCCACCACACTATGAAGAAAACAATGATCAGCCCACCTTCATAGCTTAAGCTATCTTCTCTCAGCTTGCACTCTTCTATTACATTGCAGAAAGCTCCCAAAATCTGAGCTTTAAAGAGAAAGGGTAGCTCCTCGAGTGACGCCCCGCAGAAGGACTGCCGCAATAAAGGTTCTCCATACTATGTGTAATCATGGAGATGTCTAATGGGATCTGTTAGCCTTGTGCGAAAGGAGTGGTAAGTACTAGATATTCATTGTGGCATGTTACCGTAATTGCCACTCCAAACAAATGGCCTCATGAAAAACCGTGACCTGCCACTTGCCACCTCATGCTGCCTTTCTCCATGTGTGTCGCCATAAACACTTGGGATCCTTCCCACTTAAAGTAGGATCAAAGTACAAAAAAATCTTCTTGTAATCTCTGCACACGCCTCCACTTTCATAAAAAAAATGGTGTCTTAATTCTTCCTAGGCATGACCTCTATTTGTACCATTTGTCCCATTCAAATTTGCTAAAATCCATCAAAAGTTCTTTTTTGTCGTTGCTTGGTCTCCTCACTCTAATATTTGATAGTAAATCTACCACTTCATTGGCCTCACGATGCACATGGACAATCTGGACCTTCAGGATTTTGCTGAGTAAGGCTCTTATGCATCGGATGTATAGGTTCAGATGCCATGCGTCCATTTCTCCTTTCTTGATTCCATTGATAACCAACATCGAATCCCTTTCCAGGACTAGTTTCTGAATACCTAGGTTCTTCACCATACAGACTGCTTTGAGTGTCGCTTGGTATTCCGCTGCGTTATTGGTGTCATACAACAAACACAAATCTCCCAAAGCCACAATATCTCCTAGCTCATTTATTGCCACGTAGCCTGCCCCTAAAGGGCCTGGGTTCCCTTTAGATGCTCCATCAAAGTTGACTTTGATCCAACTTGGTGGAGGTGGGATCCATTTTATTTTATTTAGGTCACCTTTGGTAGGGTTAACCCTACAAGGCCCCTAAACGGGGGTAGTTATACACAAGAAAGCAATTCTTTATAATAATTTACATTTACCATTGTACATTATTAGGATTGAATGAATATTATAAGTTTTGTCTCTTCTTATATCATCTTCACTACCATTTTTATCCTTAGAGATCTTTCACTCACATTTTCATCCATAGCCATAAAACTGTGTTTGAAATTATAAAACAATCCTGCTTTTGTATTAAAAATATCATAATTATTCTATTTTCTTGCCAATTCTAAAAGTGAGAAATTACCTTGATCCTACGAGTGACAATTTATAAAGTAACTATTATGTTATAATGAACCAAGAGTAAATGAACTTGACACTCCATAATATTCTTTGAGTTATATATTTTCTAATGAATCTTTCTTAAATAACATCTTATATAAACCTTGTTTCTTGGAAAGATTTGAAGAATTCCACATACCATGAACTACCATTAGCCATAGTCTTAATGTAATGACAAGGTGACAAATTTATCTTGCAATCCCAAGTCATTTTCTCGTATCTCTATGTTCTTTGGAAGGTGTATTTGGATGGTAGGAATATGATGGAGAAATATTTATTTGTAATTATTTATGACATGTGTAATTACACTCATATGGGATGTACATAGTCAATAGTGTTGGAGATGAGGCATAATATAATAATGTTCCATTTTGGTATCCACTTTGGGACTAGGATACTAGTGGAAATGCAAGTCTATTTATGTTTATCTTTGTCATTTTCATGTATCCTTGGGTATGGTGCTTAGGTTTGCATGTTGTGTATGTTAGCTATTGGAGCTACTAGTGAGTTATTTGATCAATTCTAATTGGTTGAAGGTTAGGTTCCCATGTATAGTCCATTGTGAAAATTTATTATTTTTTACTATGTTTATAGGTAGTCCACTAAGGGGGAATATGATTTTGGACGTAGTATTTTCCTCTTATTTTGAGATACCATAGTTGTTTTCTCACACTAGCTCTTCTATCAATTGGCAACTTTGGATAGTAGAGTTCTATCATTTTTTGTGGTGACAAAGTGCTATTAGATAGTGGATGTATTGTAATATTTCTATTAAAGATAATACATGCTTAGCTTCTATTCTTGGTGGAGTTTTTTCACAAGTATTTCTGCCCATAAATCCTATGTTATGAGATGTTCTTCTTCTGTTGTTGATTTGTGTCAATTTTTGTTTTTTCTATTGTATGGTAATATAATATTAATTTCATTAATGTTTTGTGTTCATATAACATAGTTCATTTAAGCATGTTATAATGTCTAATTTGATCGTGATAAATAACATGAATTTAGCTCTATGATTTTATATATTAAAGTACCTTAAATTTGAGATTTGAATATAATCATATATTTCTATATTGTAATGACCTAAGCCTCAAATATCATCAATTTTAATATTTTATTTGAGATAAACAATTCCTAGCATTTGGTATTAGATCTTAATGTTTTCTCATGGTTTTCATGTTCTTATATATGCATTTATGTGAGTTGCATGTACTTCAATGAACATTGTGTTGTCAGTGATGTCAAAGTAGTTGGTGAGAATTCTTTATGTTCTTGTTAGATTTGTTTACATGAACCTTGTTTCTCTATTGGCGTAGGGTGACAAAGTAGTACCCATCAACACACACCTTTCATGGAAGGTATTTCACTTACACACACACACACACACACACACACACATATATATGTTGTGCATATGCTATTTTTGTAAATGTGCCTTTGTGTTGTATAATCGGGGACAATGCAAAGGGGTAGAAACCATCTATCTTTTTGGAATCCATAATGTTGACCAAAAAATACTTTTGTTCATTTCTCTTATGTCCTCTTCTTCTATTGTGCTCATATTTCTACTACCTTTGGGGAATGAGGTCATTACAATTATTCTTGATATATATGAGTTATCACATATGCATATTGACCCCAAATTTAGTAGACCCCTATATGCTATTTCTTTGATGTGTTTATTTCACTTGATTTGTCCTTGTATTGGGGCATATCATAGTGGAAACATTCTTTTCTTTCAGATGCATTTGTGCTACCTTAAATATGTTTTTGATTAAATAAGCAGCAAGAGGGTGCTGGCCCGTGGTACAACAGAGCAGAGTCACAATGAACATGTTAATAACATATTAACAGGAACAAAGGAAACTGCAGCAACACTACAGCCAAA
>MU223281.1:2530764-2550345 GCA_018584345.1 Thuja plicata | reverse complement strand
ATAAAAGCAATGATACCTCCCTCATTTTGGTAAGTTTCTTCCATGATTATGTTAGGTCCAAAAGGAGGCAAGCACAATATAGAGGGGGGGGGGGTGAATCAGTTATACACACCTAATACTTTTAAATTTCACTTTAGCCACTTAGATTTGAAAGATAAATAATAATGCAAGATCCACAACATATAACAAAGAACACCAAGATTTGTTCTTAAGGAAACCTGGTTAAGGGAAAAACCCAGTGGGAATCAAACCCATAAGATAAAGTACTTTTCTAAAAGTACTTCCTCACTAAGAGAAAAATAGAGAATAAAGGATGTACTAGCAACCACATGCTTACAACCCAATCTATCGGCTCACTACCCAGAGCTCACTTCTCACAATACAATCACAAATATGGCCCTTAGTCATTTTCATTGATATATCTTTAATTACAACATGGTGTAAATACAATCCATTATAACCAAGCTGACAAATAGCATTTCCAATTCCACTGTAGTTCCAATGAAGTACAAACTCTGCCTTAATTGCAGAATATTTAAGTATTAGAAAATCTCCTTAAATTCACACATCTCTCTCTCTCTCTCTCTCTCTCTCTCTCTCTCTCCCTCTACATAATTACAAAATGATCTCTCATTTATACCAATATTACAAAGAAAAATCAACCACTAGGTCGACTAAGGCCTATTACAATTAAAGATATAAACATTACGCTTAATCTCCAAAGAGATCCAAATCAAGTTGGCTAATACTTAGATAGGACCCAAATCTTCAACCATGAACACTATAGAGTATCTCCAAATAAACATCAAGAATCACAACTCATTACTCCATCAAGTTGGCTAATACCTAAATGAAGAAACACCAACACACTATCAAAATAGAAAATCCGATCACCTATAAAAATGTAGTCCAACAACATGATCATTAGACAATCCAATAACATCAACAAGCAACATGAATACCATCTAGAATGAAATGCAAACTCATTTTCATCTCTGATTAACAAGAACGCTAAAATACCAAACTCTATCATAACAAAAGATATCTTGTTGTACTCTGAATCATAAACAATACTAGATGTGAACACAATGATAAGGCACCATGTAACCACCAACTTCACAACATCTAAAAAATCAAATCCAAGACATACCAAAATAAATACTTAGTCACTGTACACATGAACATTGTAACATCAGAAACCAACAACTTGATCATACCTCACTCAAATTGTCATCCAAGCTTATGTGAACCTCTATAGATCAACTATAGACATGTTGGAACAATACCTCATGATCATAACTCAAGATCTTCAACATATCACCCAAACAACTAAAATATTCTTCACTGAACATACTGAACACACTGTCTAAAACAACAATTAGTATGTTGACATCAATGGCAAAAAAAATAATGTGAGCACACCCAAGTACCAAAATTTGACACGCTAAACAATCTTCCAACAATCTTTCCCTTTGGCATTAATGGCAACATGTGAAGTTAAAATCTGATCAATGCACAAAGACATTAATATATCAATTTGATCACTCTGAATATCCAACTTTAACACAATCTATCCCAAGCATAATCACCTCTATTTTCACACATATAATATCCCCCCCTTTGAAATCAATGGAAAAGGACCAAAGACATAAAAAATAACTGAACTCACCTCAAAAGGAAATAATAGGAAATTCTCAGTACCAAACCATAATAACCATAAGAATTATTCCCCTAAGGATTAGTCCCCAAACTGATCAATCTAGTGAATGATATTTTGATAAATTTTATGGACTAATTTCATCCTCAACATAATTAGTTCTGATATGGATGGTCTATCACCCTAAACTTTTCCCTAAGATACACAAATGTATCCTTCGGAAAAGGCTTTGTAAAGATATCAATAATATGTTCCTTAGTAGACAAAAAATTCAATTTCACTTGCTTTTTTCTGACTTTATCCCTCAAGGCATGATACTTAATAGAAATATGCTTTGTCTTTGAATGTAACACAATATTCTTTGAGATATTTATAGCACTAGAGTTATCACAGTGAATAACAATAGGTTCATCAATGTTTATCCTTATATCCTTCAACATTTGCTTCATCCAAACAACTTTATTATAGTTTATTGCAATAGAAACATACTCAACCTTAGTAGTAGATTGGGAAATACAATCCTGCTTCTCACTAGTCCAAGAAACTAGTCTGTTTCCTAAAAGAAATGCACCTCCACTAGTACTTTTCATATCATCCACATTACCTTCCCAATCAACATCAGTGTATGTACATAGAGTAAAGTCATCATCTTTTCCATACCATAAACCGTAGTCAACTATACCCTTCAAGTATCTAAGAATTCTCTTGACAAAAACCATATGTGATTCCTTTGATTCAACTTGAAATCTTGCAACAATTCCAACGATATTTGATATGTCTAGTCTAGAATGAGTTAGATATTACTATCCTTCGATCATAGATCTGTATAATGTCTTATTAGCATAGGGGGAATCATCATCCTTAGTTAGCTTGCAACCAGTAACCATAGGAGTTCCTACCGGTTTTGAATCTTCCATACCAAGTTTATTCAATAATTCTCTGACATAATTGGACTGTCTAATAAAAATTCCTTTATCCAACTGTATAATTTGTAATCCATGAAAGAATTTCATCTCATCTATCATAGACATCTCAACTTGTTTTTGCATTTCATCAACCAAACCTCTACTCAATTCAACATTACTACTAAATTTAACATCAGAAACAAATACTTCAGTAATCAAGATATTATCATCAATTATTCTGTAATATAAGTTGCTATCTGTAGTACCCTTGCTGAAACCAATATTTGTCAAATACCTATCCAATCTAGCATACCAAGATTTAGGATCTTTCTTTAGTCCATACAAGGCTTTATACAATTTGAAAACCATATCTCCATCCTTGATTAGAGTAAACCCATCAGGTTTCTCAATATAAACATCTCCCTCTAGTTCAGCATGTAAGAATGTAGACTTAACATCCATCTGATAGACTTTAAATTTTCTATAAACTGCATATGCAAGAAGTAATCTAACAGATTCAATTCCAGCTATAAGGGAAAAGGTCTCTATAAATTCAGTACCTTCCATCTGTGAATATCCTTTTCATACTAATCTTGCTTTGTTTCGAACCACTTTACCATCTTCATTCAGATTTTTTCTAAATACCCCTTTACTACTGATCACTTTTTGTAAATAAGTCTGGGAACAAGAATCCAAGTCTTAATCTGGTCAATTTCTTCTCTCATTTCTTTCATCCAACTCTCATTATTACATACTGCTTTTATATATTTAGGCTTAAATTTAGATAACAAACATATTTTATCCCTATAAATTATTCCTCTAGCTTGAAAAACTCTATTCCTATCACCAATAATGACATCTTCAAAACAATTCATCCTTACATACTGTGGAGTTTTTAGTGTAACAATATCCACTTTATTTTCCATATGTTCTTTCTGCTTTTCTGGTCCATCCTGATTCTAATTTTGTACTTCCATAATCTGATTGTCTTCTTCAACTATGTCATACCAACAAGTTCTTTTTGATCTCCGCACATTCTCATCAACGCTGACATTTTCACTTTCAACAATCTTCTTTCGTCTATAGTTATAACATTTATATGATTTTATCTTTGTAGAATATCCAAGAAATATTCCTTCATCACTTCTAGGATCAAAATTTCTAATATTCTCATCTCTTTTAATATAGCATAAATACTTTCAAAAATTCTAAAGTATTCCACAGTAGAAATATAACCATACCATAGCTCATAAGGAGTCTTATTGGTTCCCTACCTAATGTGTAGTCAGTTCAAAGTATATATTGTGGTGCACACTGTTTCTCTCTAGTAGATCTGTGGATATTTTTTTTCAATTATCATAGTCCTATTTGTGCCTAGGATAGTCTTATTCCTTCACTCTCCAACACCATTTTGTTGTGGGTTTCATGGAGAAGAAGTTTGTCTCGTTATCCCATGTTCTTCACAAAATGCATAAAACTCACTAGATGTAAATTCTCCACCGCTGTCTCATCTTAGGAACTTTAATCTTTATCCAGATTTTGCTTCTACCATCATCTTGAATATCTAAAATATCTGAAAACCTTCTAATTTCTCTTTCAAAAATGTAACCCGCATCATTCTTGAATTATCATCAACAAATAGCATAAAATATATATCACCATAATATCTTCTTGTCTTAGTATGAACACATAAATCTATATGTACCATATCCAACAATCCATTCAAAGAGTATATCTTATTCTTAAAAGTATATCTAGTCAGTTTATCCAATTGACATTCTTTGCACATGTTGTTAGGCTTCACCAGTTTAGGCAAATCTCTTACAACATTAGTAGTGCTAATTTTCATTATATTATCAAAGTTCACATGGAAAAATATTTTATGCCATTACCAATTGTCATCAATCTTAGCAATCAAACATTTATTCTCAAGAATTTTCAAATTAAATAGAATACCAGTAGTTTGTGTGCCCGATGCAATAAGCTTTCCTGTATTTCTAGTGATCTTTTAGAATTTATCCATGAGTTCCAATTTGTAACCTTTATCCAATATTTGTCCAACACTCAACAAATTATGACTTAAACTTTCAACATACAAGACATCGTCAGTACTATTTTTACCATCAAGAGCGATAGATTCTTTTCCCTTAATCAAACATGGAGCATTATTACTGAATCTAACAACATCGCCATCATATTCCTCAAGCTTCAAAAACTTATCCTTATCACCACTCATATGATGTGAGCATCCACTATCAATTACCCATTCATCTCTTTTAACAACTTGTAAAACTAATTCTTTTTCTTCATTAGGGTTATCTTCTTTAATAACAATAAACACAATTTCTTCCTCACTAGCACCAGACTCATCATCAGTCACACCTTCTTCAACAACATAAAAAAATTTATGACTCTTCAGATGATATTTATTAGACTTGTCTCTAATGTCCTTGAAGTTTTTGTTTAGACACCTAGATGTAGTATGACCAATCTTATTATAATTGAAGCATTTCAAAGGTAATTTTCCTTCATACTTACCAGAGCCCTTAGGTAGTCTTCTCACAATCAAATCTTCAAGTTCTTTAATCTTCCTCTATTCTTCTATGAACTCTTCCCACTCTTGAGCATAGTGTTTTAATTTCATCTTTATATAGCTTTCTCCCTGGTCATACTTAGTCACACTAGCTTTCAATCCAGTCTCAATTTTTGGAAGTTCCTTACCAAGTGTAGTCATCTCATAGGCATAGAGTCTACCTTCCAAATATCCTCTTGAAATGTCTCTTATAGTTCTCAATTCCTCAATAGAAACAACTTTCTCACTGTAACATTCGGGCAAGGATCTCATAATCATGTCTACAAATTCATTGTCTATCAAGGTACCACCAACACATTTGATTGCAAAAACTAGATTATTTACTCTCTACAAATAAACCGAGGCAGTTTCACCTTCACTAATTTTCATATCTTCATATTTTTCTTTTAATCCCCACAACTTAGCTTTCTTAACATATGTGTCACCTTCATAAATAGTTTCTAATTTTTTCCATACGCCATGTGCAGTCCTTAATCCATAAATTTTAGAATATTCTAAATTGGATAAGGCACTGATCAAGGTCTCCGTTTCTAACATGTTCTCCTTAAATTTATTCTTTTCATCTGTAGAAGAATTTCTTAGATCATTCAAAATATCATAAGGATTCTCAGTGATCTTCCAATATTCATCTTCTATCCCCATGCATATTAGGTAAGTAGTCATTTGATCCTTCCAAATTAGGTAGTTGTTTCCATCAAACTTCAGACTCTCCTTTTGTATACTTGTAAAGAAGGATATCCTTCAAGTGGTCAAGATTCTTCAAAAGGTCTCTTCTTTGATACTAATTATTAGGCCCAAAAGGAGGTAAGCACAACTGGGGGGTGGGTGAATCAGTTGTACACACCTAATACTTTTTAATTTCACTTTAGCCACTTAGATTTGAAAGATAAATAGTAGTGCCATATCCACAACATGTAACACAAAACACCAAGATTTGTTCTTGAGGAAACCCGATTAAGGAAAAACCCACATGAGAATCAAAGGTCCACAACATGAATGTACTCTGCTAAAAGTACTACCCAGTTAAAAGAAAAATAGAGAAAAATGATGCACTAGAAACCACATGCTTACAACCCAATCTGCAGACTCATTGCCCAGATCTCACTTCTCACAATACAATCACAGATCTGGCCCTTAGTCGGGTTCGCCAATCTATCTTCAATTATACAAGGGTGGACATATAGTCCATTACAACCAAACTAACAAATAGAATATTCAATGCCAATACAGCTCCAATGAAGTACAAACTCTACCTTATTTATGCAAAATGCAAGTATCAATGAATCTCCTTACATTCACACATCGCTCTCTCTTTCTCTCTTCACACAAATAAAAAATGATCTCTCATTTGTACTGATTAGAAAGAATGATCAACCACTAGGTCGACTAAGACAAATTATAATAAAAGATATAGACATTATTCTCAATCTCCAAAGTGATCCAAATCAAGTAGGCTAAGACTTAGATAAGACCCAAATATTTAACCATGAACACTAAAGTGTGTTACCAAATCAGCATCAATAATTGCAACACATTACTCCATCAAGTCGGCTAATACCTAAATGAAGAAACACCAACATGCTACCAAAAAAAAATCTAATTGTGCCTCAAAAAATGCAGTCCAACAACACTATCATCACATGATCCAAGAGCACCAACAAGCAGCATGAATACCATCGTTAATGAAACCCAAAATCATATTCATCTTTGATAAAAAAAGAACACTAAAATACCAAAAATTGTCACAACAAAAGATAGCTTGTCATACTCTGAACCATGGAAAACACAAGATTTGAACACAATGATAAGGTAGCATGTAACCACCAACTTCAGAACCTCTAAAACATCAAATCCAAGACATGTACCAAACCAATTACTCATCCACTGTACACAGGAATACTATAACATCAACAACTATCAACTCGACGATACCTCACTCAAATTGCCATCCAAAATTATGCGAACCTCTGTAGATAAACTATAGATGCATTGGAACAATACCTCACAATCACAATTCAATATCTTCAACATATCACATAAACAAATAAAATATTCTTCACTGCACATACTAAACACAGTGTCTAAAACAATAATTATTATATTGACATCAATGACAAAACATTAATGTCAACACACCCAAGTACCAAACTTTGACATGCTCAACAATATTCCAATTGATTAATAATACATATCCATCCATGCTATCACTTCACATACAAGTCCAATAGATCAAGCATTCAAGTCTTCAATTCAAGGATCAATTAAGGAAATATATTCACATTGATATTCATCATTTAAGTATCAAGCATGGAAGACAAGGAGTTATGTATAAATAGAATCATATATGAATGAATTCATGTTCTTCACATCCTAGGTCCAAGGTAAATATAACTCCAAAGATCATTTTCAAGCCTCTTCATAAATGGTTCAACAATACAAAGGTTTGTGAAAGTATTGCATCTCAGCAAGCCTCTACTACTAACATCACACTTCCTTTTTAAAATAATTTTCATTCAATTTCAAGGTTAATTGCTCAACAAGGGTATGACCAAGGCATACCCATTTTCTCCAACATATTTACCATTTTTTGTATGAAATTTATAGGTGGCACAAGAGCAGAGATAGTGATAGAAAAGTCTGACAAAGAAATATAGTTGACCAAAGTTTCATCAAAAAAAAATTGGTATAAGGTGATTCAAACTTTCGTTGTACTTCTTACTCACCCTTGACCCTCAAAGGTACCCCATACCTACTATTTTGGACTGAAAATTGGATCATATGTCAATCACTATTCTCTAGGTCTTTTTTTACCAAATTGGACTTATAGTTTAAATTTTTCTGCATGCTTAAATACTCCATTTCTCCTTCCATTCTTGCATCTTTTTGTTCCTACTTTGCATAGTCATATTTCAACTGCATAGAAATAGAATCTATGCATCCTCTTAGCACTTGGGCATCCTTAAGCCTAGTCGATCAACCTTATTTCCAATGTGATGAAACAAGATAGCTATGTGATTCATAGTTTGACTATCTGTCCTAGTGAATGCCCATAATCACCCCTACCTTTTTTATCACATATGTTTTCTTGTATTATTAGAATTAAATAACTTCAAAGTATATGAGATGGATGTTAAATTAAGATTTTTGAAAGGAAATTTAGAATAAGTGTACATTGAACAATAAGAAGGGTTTCAACTTTTAGAAGAAAAAATAGAGTTTTTTGTGTAGACTAAAGAAAGCCTTCTATGGACTCAAGAAAGCTCCCATAGCTTGGTATTCAAGATTGGACTAGAATCAACAAAGAAGGTTTCAAAAGAGGTAGTATGGGAAAAAATATATACATAAAATAATTAAGGGAACCAATTACTGATTGCTTTTGTGTATGTGGATGACATTTTTTGGAGGTAGTAGGCATACAATGTGTGAATATTTCCAAGATGCTATACAAAAAGAATTTGAAATGTTAATGCTTGGAAAATTATATTTATTTCATGGGTTATAAATCTCCAAGACCAAATAAGCATATTATTATCTCAAACCAAGTATATAAAAGAAGTATTGCACAAGCTTATGGTAGAATATTATGAATTGATAAGTATATCTATGGTTATCAGGTGTAAATTGAGAAAATATGATGAGTCTTCTTCAAAAAATCAGACCCTATATAGGTCAATGATTGGGTTTTTTTTGTGTAACTACTTCTGGATTATATATGATGAAATAAGTAGGTATGATAGCTAGGTTTCAGGCAATGCCTAAGGAAAATCTTCTAAAAAAATTAAAACAGTATTTAGATATCTAAAGGCAATAATAATTTAGCTTTGTGGTATGCTTCATTCTAAATTCAAAAGATTGTAAATGTAGTTTAGACATCAAATAGACAAATTAAAAACCCCAAACATGTGTTTTGTTTGTTAAGAAGCTTATCTTGGAATCAAAGTAGCTTGAATCTCTAAAGGTCCTATATGTAATAGATGTCGAAAAGATAAATAAATTCATAGGTTTTTAGGTTCAAATATTATGGTTCCTAGACCACAACCAAATGAGATTTCAAGATTGAATCAAGTAGAGGAAGTGTTGATTGCATGTGTTAAACCAATACTGCAAGTTACACATGAAACAAGTGCTCAATATAAATATAAAGGACACACTATATTTTTTCCCTAAAATATAGAGCATGTTTCAAAAAAAATTCCAGATACAATAGTCAATTTATCAATTATAATTGTTAGAAGAAGGGATCAACATGGCACAAATTACAATTTTGCAGTCAATAGGGACAGTGTCTATAAAGCACTTGAATACAAAGTAGAGAATGAAAAAATTTACTCTAATGTTAGAATTGATGAAAGTGCTCTCAACGAGTTACTGGGAAATTTAGATAAAACCATTTTTAATAGATTGAAGATAGTGCATATGGAATTTGATTTAGATGCAAATGAAATCACATTTGTGGGTCTAGTTATGGAGATCAAGAAAGGTAACACAATTGGGAACGCAACATCAATGGCTTCAAAACCACCTATTGCCCAAAGAGAAATGGAATTAATAAATGCATGGGTTAATAACCCTAATGCAAATCTAACAACACTGCTTGATTAGCCATGTATTAGTGTATCACCTATCAATTAGTATGTAACATTAGGGTAACTTGATATGGAATTTCCAACGTTGTTTCCTGATGGTAGATGTGATTGGTTAGAACCACGAATGAGGCATGTACATATGCATGAATTTATGAAGTACCTGTTGTGGTAGAGGGTTCACCGATTTGGTCAACATCCAAGGTTTATATATTTTATGATGAATGTGATAATGAAATACCGTGCAAAAAAATCATCTGCACTATTTTCAAAAAGAAGTTTCCAATACATGCCTATCACTATCAATGAATTACATCAACATATGGAATACATGCCTTAATCTCATTTACCTGAAAAGTTGATGCATTTTGGAAGAATGTTAAGAGGTACAAGGTCATATTGGGCCAAATATCATACAAAATTGATAGACATAGCTCTTCACCAAATTTGCTCTCCAACAATGTTTTTTTACATTAAGTGCAACAAATATGTATTGGCCTAATTTGTATGCTCTAGTGTTGGGAACACCACTGACCACTTCACAGGAAGCTCAATCTTGGTGAAAAAAATATATTATTAACTATCCACATATAGTTGCACATTATATGCACTTGAGACATATAAAATTCAGAAAATAAATTCTAGAGAATGGAAAGAATGTAAAGGATTATTGGTGTAGGTATGAGTGTCAACATAGGGGTTCACCACATGTGCATGGATTTGTTTGGATCGATAGATCACCCAACATGGACAATATTGATTGGTCAAATGAGGACGAACGAAAAAACTATTCAGACATATTTTTATTGTATTATTCATGTGTGGAATCCCATAGAAGATTCACACTAAATAAATATACAGGAAAACTCATCAACATTTGGACTTACATATCTAATAATACATGACATATAAATTATTTATAGCTAATGATATAATTTGATGTATCAAATTTTTCTATTTCCAATTGTAGGCATTCCAAAATTTTGGTCAACATGCATGACTCAAAAATAAAACACAACTTGCAGAGATGGGTATTGACCATGACTATGAAGAGCTACTAAACTATGTCTAGAACAACACACCATCTGTAGAGAGGGTGCATGCCTACATAAAAAATAGAATGATTTGTAGGTAATTATTTTATCAAATTAATATTTGTATATCAAAATTATACATCTATTTAAGAAAACAAAAGGACATGTACGCCTTATTGATATTTATTATATGTATAATGCTCCTTGGCCATTGAATTTGAGGGGATATAAATTATAAAAATACATAGAAACACATGAAAAATTTGAACCAACTAGAAATGAGGACAGAGTGAATTCACATAATCATCACATACAACAATTATGGAGAGAAATATAACTGGAATAGTCGTATAGCTCATGTTAATGGGAGGGTGATAAAGATTAGTGGTTAGATAAAGTGGAATGTTAGAAGTTTAATTATACAAGTTGGAGCAGCCGCTTATCTGTTATTTCCAAACATGCAGTAGCAAAATATATTTCAAAGTATGCATCAAAAGATAAGAAAAGCTCTGAAAGACACCATCAAATGTTGATGCGTATTTCAAACATAGAAAACCCTGATGAGTTAGCTACATGAGCATATAGAAGTATTTAGACAGAGACTGTTATACAAAGAGGCATTGGAGCTCAACATATGTGTCTCATGCTATTTGAAATTTCATTAATGAAGAGTAGAAAAATATTTGTCAATATAAGTGTCTCACGTAAAGTTTTCAAACCTGTAACCATAAATAATGAGGAGAACAATGATGAGAAAATAAAATCTTTCATTGATGGATATAAAACAAGGCCTATTTGTATACAAAGTATCACATTAATTTATGTATCCAAATCATGGATGTATAATCCTAAAATAAGAAGAGACAATAAATGGGATCCAAGAGAAAGAGAAGATATTGTTAGAGTTTTACCAAGGTTTGTATCCATTCCTCTATGTAATTCAAAAATGGATTGAATTTTCTCTTATCGGAGTTATTACTATAAAAAACATTTTGTGACATAAAAAGGGATATTGGTCAAGATAATGACTCCATAGAAAACTAGGATTCGTTCCATTATAATGCTTGGCATGTACAACAAACATCAACTGCAGAAGATGTTGAAAATAGTAGTAATTCTAAAATTGAAGAAGTTGAAGCTATTCAAGAGAATACCATAGAGCATGAATGGGAATTATATCTAGACTTCATAATTTGGTCAAAACATGCAAGTTTCATAAATAGATATGTTGGGAAGATGAGACATTGATAGAAATATAGATTGATCTATTGAATATAAGGGTGAAGAGTATACACTGGGTAATAAATTTAATAAAAAAAATGAAGGATCATGGATGTCTCATATATGATGATATGCCACAATACATCAAATACACAACCCTCGGTAATAAAAAACAAAAGGCAATCAACATAAATATGACACACTACCATAGCAATCAAAATAGAGCACCTTTGTTCATGATAATCTAAGGAACATGAAAGTTATATATGGTTGGTACCTTTAGTCAAGCTCTTCAAAATGAAAAAATGCCATACCCTTCTCCCCTTCTTTTAATATTTGCACCAACATGAGTTGCAACCTTCAATATATGTGACTCTCAATTCATTCAAAACTATGAATCCTAGTAAGAGATTTGTCTTAGTTAGAAGGAACAAGGCTTACAAGTTTTCAAGAAAAAATGACACATAAAATACATTTTGATTGATGAAATGAGCTTCATTGGCGAAACCATGCTAGAATACATAGATTCTCAACTAAGGCAATAATTCCTACAAAGTGAAAAGATAAGCTTTGCAGACCTATATTTTCATTTTTATCAATTAGGGCACCCATTTAATGTCATTTTTAATATATATTTTGTGTGTTAATTTAATATAATATTAGTATACTATTTCAAAATGACTTTTGGTGATTATCTTTCAGGTATATCTATGATTTTGGTTGGGAAATTAGGTCACTTGTCTCTATTAAATGATAGTCGAACATATGATAGCAACAAACATGCAAGATTATTATGGGAGGAATTCATAATTCTGGTTACTTTAGTTAAAATATTCATACAAGATGGAGAAAACATCCAACAACAAATATTTCATCAACTTTTGATAAATCTTAGAGATGCAAACCTTTAAATTGATGACTAAAAATTATTTATAATGAGAACCCCTATTAGTTGAAATGATGCAAAAAATGATGAGTTTGACAATTCTATCCATTTTTTCTCCACAAATAAAAATGTTCATAATCATAACAAGAGAATGTAATATTCATTGCAGCATCTAGTTGCACGTAGTGCTACAAAAAAATAGGAAGTGTTAGTACAATAGAAGATTATTCAAATGATAAACTTGATGTAGAGTTATTGATCAGTAAGAATTCAAGGGTGATGTTGACTTCAAATTTTTTGATACAAGCATGTCTTTAAATGGAGCATTGGGGTATATTAGAAAGATTGCCTACAAACCAAGAAGTGCTCCACTTGAACCACCAACATATGTCATGGTTGAATTTGATAATTATTTTGGAATACCATTTGAATATCAACATCCAAATATAGCTCTAATAACACCAATACAAAGGGTTAGAACACTTCAATTACCATTAAGACTGACATGTGCATTGTTAATTCATAAATCTCGATGATTGACTCTTTCAAAATCTATAGTTGATTTAGGACCAAAAGAGAGAATAAGATTGACATTTGTGGCAATATCTCGTGTAAATTCTTTAGAAGCTATCAGAATAATACCACCATTCACATATGACCATTATGAAAAATGAAAAATGACAAACAACTTTCCAAGCGAAGGGCTGAAGAAAACATACTCAACCATTTAGAAGGTAATTGATGTACTATATTTTTGTTCAAATATGCTTCAATGGATTTTAAGTAATATATTATTAGTTGGTGTTATACATTATATAAAAATTTGTTTCAATGATCATTATGTAATAAATTAGTAGTTGATGCAATACATTATGTTTGAATTTTCTTATGTCTATTTTCAAGGTCTATTAACTATTTCGATATATTATGTTCAAATTTGTTTCAATGAATGTCATGTGTTATATAATATATTATGTTCAAATTTTCTTCAATGACCATTAAATGTTTTACTATATTAAGTTCAAATTTGTTTCAATGACTATTTAATGTTTTGCTATTTTAGGTTTTGATCACATATATTATGAGCTAATGGTTTTCTAAAATATGTGGCATTACATATATTTTGGAAGTCAATGTCTGTCAAATATATTAGAAATACTAAATATTTCCTTAATATATATGAATATTATTTGACAAATATTTACATTTTTTTTGTTCATTTTATCCAATACTAAACTCAATTACCAAACAAATTGAATATTTTGCTATAATAATTTTAGTAGAAGTTATATATATATGTAGTGTTTGATTATCATAAACATAATCCTATTCTAAGGATTCTCCAACACCTAATCCTATGCATAAACCTAACCATGATGTAAAAACCCTAACTCTAATGATAATTCTAACCCTAACTCTAATTATGAGCTAAAATATAGCATATCTATTATGCTATCATAATCATAGTCCTAGGTAAAACCCTTATCCAAACTATGATGTAAATACTAACCATAATCCTAACCCTAACACTCACCCTATTTCTAATCTTAAGTTGAAACCTATCACATCCATTACTCTATCATAACTGAAATCCTCACCCTAACCCTAATCTTGACTATGATGTAAACATTAAACGTAATTGAAGCCTAACACTCTTCCTAACTATAATCACAAAGTGAAACCTGTCATATATATTAGTCTATCATGACCATACCCCTAACCCTAACCCTAACTCTGATTATCATGTAAAAACTAACCATAATGCTAACTTAACCTAACCATGATGTAAACCATAAGATTAATCATAACACAAAAAACTAAACCCTATTTCTAACCCTAACCCTAAAGTAATTATAGCATAGATCCTGAACCCTAACTCTAACCATAATTCTAAGTATAAGCTTAATCCTAAATTACCCTAAATCTTAATTCTAACCTTATTCTTAAACCTGAACCTTGATTAGACCACTAACTCTTACTATAATATTGATCATGATGTAAACCCTAACCTTAACAATTATCATAATGCTAAACCCTAATCCTAACTATAACCTTTAAGCCTCATACTTATACAAACCCTAACCCTAACCCTAACCATTGTCTCAACCCTAAAGAGAACTTTAACCCTAAAGAGGACTTTGGAAATTCAAGCACTAAAGTCACCGAGCAGAGATTATTTCTTGCCATAACCAAACGTCACATCTTGTAGAAATCACCGGTTCATACATTTACCATCAAAGGCCATCTTCGATAACGATTGGCGCAAAAAGCCGGCACGTCGTTGTGCCGGCTGCATAAAATATGAACCCCTGAGAGAAGCTCTTCTCTATCAAATCGCCCTGAAACAATTAGCATTCTTCTTCTTCCACCATTCCAGTTCTCCAGACCTTCTTTGAATATGGAAGTGATAACAGATTTTAATGCGATGATGGACTGGTGGCTAATGTTATGGCTAATATACGTCATATATTCACTACTACTCTTCATCTACGGAGCTCTAGCTGGGTGGGCAAAGTTTGTGTGGTTACTGGTGGGATTAGGGATATATCCCATACTCCTCGCATACCTGAAAATCTTCCAGTCCCCACATGTGCAATTAACCTATATGGTTGTGGTAGCCGTGGTGTTGTATATCATGAGTGCAGAATCAGATTTCGCATTCCCACTACTGGTCCTATTTGTCATACACTCGGTGCTCTTCATTTATGTCAGAGATTTCAGGGAATCCATCGTTTTGGAACTCGCTACTCTAGTCGTGGCAATCGTTGTCCAAGTGGCTAAAATCGTTGTCAAAATGGTGAGACCACGATCGCCTTCTTCTTACGTTGATGGTGCGTCGGAATCGAACGGCCCAGCAGAGCAGCCGACTCCATCGGGGTCTTCTTATTCTGTTGATGATGCGTTGCGTGGCTCACTTCAGCAACGCTTTGAAATGGGTGAGTTCAGTTACACATGTCATGGAGAAGAGCAGCAGGACGACTGCGTTATCTGCCTCTCTGAATACCTGGAGGGGGACGCTTTGGTGGCGCTGCCACGCTGTCAACATGTTTTCCACGTGGAGTGTATTCGGAGGTGGTTTAAGTGCCATCTCAGATGTCCCATCTGCAATTCATGGCCGTTTCAGGAACTGGGTTCCCATGGAGGAAAAGATGTTGCAGGCAATATGAGAGGGAGCGAAGACAACGTGTAAGCAGTAAGGTCAGATTGAAATTATATTTTGTTTCCTTCTTTTTGTCTCTGTTCTAGAGGGAGTAGAATTTAGGGTTTTTGGGGCAGTATTTCTGAAGAAAGAGAAAACTTTCAGCAACTATAATTTACAAATATCTGATAGAAAAATGATGTACTACATAATAATAGAACAAGTTCTGATATCTGTTTGGTGCTTTAAGTCCACAATGGTGGAGTGGGTGTTGTGTTTATAAATCTCGTATTGATATCTACACGAGCCTAGAGCAATATGTAGAGAGGAAGAATTTGGAAGAGGGGAAAAGGTATATATGGGAATGCACTATAAAGTTGAATAATTTGTTAAGTAACAATCTTTTTGGTTAAGAACTAAGGATTCAGGGGTATTCATTTTTCAAAACCATTCAATTTTACCAGTAGACCAAGGGTCCATTTACAATAAATGTGTGTTTTCAATATTCTTTATATTTTCATTTGGGTGAAATGATTTATAAAGATCATAACATGTATCACATCATTTTAGTTTCACATGCATTTCTTTCTTTGCAAGTTTAGTATATTTTGAATTTTGTTCAAATTTTATTGTAGACAATTCCACATGCATATCTACAATAGCCTAGAATAACTAGTAGAGAATTTAAGAGAGGAAGAATTTGGAGGGAGGGTGTGGGGAGTTTTATGTTGAAATGCTTTAGATGGTTGAATGCTTTGAATAAAATGTGATGACAATTTGTTAAACAAATGTTTTCTTTCAATATTCTTTATTGTTTTCATTTGGATGAGATTGTCTAGAAAGATTAAAAAAAATACTTTACACCATTTTAACTTCATATGTATTTCTTTGAGGTGTAGTATCTTTTGAAGTTTGACAAATTTTAGAGGGAGGGTGTGGGGAGTTTTATGTTGAAATGTTTTAGATGATCAAATACTTTGAATAAAATGTGAGGATAATTTGTTAAACAAAGGTTTTCTATCAATATTCTTTATAGTTTTTCATTTGGATGGGATGGTCTAGAAAGATCACAAAATACATTACACCATTTTAACTTCATATGTATTTCTTTGAGGTGTAGTATGTTTTGAAGTTTGACAAATTTTATTGTAGAGAAGGTTTTAGTGGATATGTTCATAATTTGATCTTTGGTTATAGAAAGCTTCGATTCTACCATTTTCTTTTTTATCAAGTTATAAATAAAGTGGTAATATGAGTCTTTGCATATATTTATGTTTATAGATTTCATATTCATATCGACAAGAGTCTAAAGTAACTACTAGACACTTTCAAAGAGGAAGAATTTGGAAGAGGAGAAAAGGTATATATTTGAAATATTTTAGATATTGAAATGCGTTGAATTAAATGGGGAAAAATTGTTAACTAATTTCTTTTTTAAATATTTTATAAAACTTTCATTTGCGTGACAGAGTCTATAAGGACCTTAAAATACATTTCATCATTTTAGTTTCATATGTATTTCTTTGTGGTGTAGTATATTTTCAAGTTTGACAAATTTTAGATTTGCATAGATAAAGTTTTAGCCAATACACCTTTAATTTGATCTTTGGATTTACAAAACTTCAAGTCTACCATCTTTTTATATCACAATATGAATATAGTGACGATTTAAGAGTCTTTGATATGTTTGGATTTAGAATAATACACATGTCCTTTTATCTTAATAGATAATATTTTCATTATCACAAAATATCATTGTTTGAAAATTTTTTGGTAGACATGTTGCTTCTTGAAACATTATTGAAGCACCAATGTATTTAGTTTTTTGTGGATGATGATGACATTATTCATTGCTTCTTACTACCTCAAGAGGTTGAAACTAAACCAAGGTGAAAGGCATGTTTTAAATTAACTTTATATTATCAACACCTACATAATCTAAAATTGTATACCCACCAATATATTATTCTCTACATGTTTCTTATTCAATTCTAAGTTGATATATACCTCGGACGTGCTTTAGTATTCTTTTTTTTACTTTCCAATAATTGATACATATATTTTCTTTATACTTGAACACAATGTCCATAATCTATGCAATATCTAGTCTAGTTATAATAAGGTGCAAGAAATTTCCAGTAAGTTGTTGGTATAATTTACTACATGCAATTTTCTTCAAGGAGGGTGGATTTAGACCTCAATTTTAATTATTGTACTAGCTATTTTACACTCAAACATCTCATATCCTACATTAGATTTGCAGAATTTTCACACTCAATAAATATTTTATCAACCCTCTGAAAACTATTTCAAATTCTTGATTGAGGTTTTTCGTAGTGTCTAAAATGTACTATAAATGATATCTTGAAATGATTAAATCATCGCCATATAGTACAATACTAAAAATTTTACCATCGCAATGGTTTTCATACACATCTAGACAAATTTTATTTCTTGAAAACCATTCTTCTAGAATGTAAACATTTTTTAAAGTACCATGCCCTTGGAGTTTGTGTAATACCATAAAATGACCTTTTTAATTTACACACCAAATCTAATGAATCTCTGTGCTCATTGCATATAAATTTATATATTTAGTTGTAAAAGTTCAAGAATGCACATTTTATGAATGTTCCATACAACTTTCACAACTAAGGAAACTATTATATGAATAGAATTACTTTTAGCAACTATATTTTAAAAAAAATAGCATAGTTAGTACCTTATATTTGTCAGAGACCTTTAGCCACCAACCTTGATTTATGATTCTCAAAAGATTCCTCTAATGTGAATTTCATTTTGTATTTTCATTATTAACCACCAAATCTTTCCCTTTTGGAAGAGTTTCCAATTTACAAGCTTCATTTTTTATTATAATTTTGTACTCACCTTGCATAGTTTTTTTTAATGGGTAAAAGGTTAAAGCCAAAGAAGAAATTTTATTAACTTAAATATGGAAGTACCACTCTATTTGGTGTGGGTACTTGTAAGAAAGAACAAAGTGAAGAAAACCTCCAATTTTTCCTGGGACTTGAAGTCCAGTTTTAAAATTTTATTTACAAGACTCACAAGGGTTTGCAAGTAAGAATGCAAAGGAGGACAATCCCTTTCTTACATATGATGGATTATATTTTATCCAATTTTACAATATTTGATCCTTTCAAGGATCTATTTACATTGTTACAATAGGATTCCAGCATGCATTTGAATCCTTGATTTGATAAGATAAGATAAGATTAGGTGATTTGTGTAACTTCCTTTCTCCTTTAAGCAGGGATCAACTGTGACCTGCATTACTCAATCCTTTAGCTAAGATCATCATGTTAGTATTTCAAAATGGATCATTTTGATATTCACAATATATAATCAAATTTAAGGTAAATAAAAATAGAGCTTAATTTGATTAATAAAGAACTGATTGATGAAGAAGGACTTTTAGTAATCTAGTTTATTTTAGATCATTGCAGCCAACTTAGTAGATTTTGTTCTTATCAACTCTCCTTTATTTAATTCCAAATATCCCTCACACAAGCTTAGAAGTTTAATTGAAGCGTTATTCAGTT
>MU223281.1:2496246-2506945 GCA_018584345.1 Thuja plicata | reverse complement strand
GATCTTTCACTTAGGTCTTGAAACCTTCCTTCTAAGCACACAAGCTCTGATACCAATTGTTAGTAATAACTGAGAGGGGGGGGTGAATCAGTGGCCTCAAAAACTTTATCCAATTTAATCCACTAATCAATACTTCTCAAATTATTAAGTCCCAACAAGATGTATGCCATTGAAATATTTGAAACAAATAACTGTCTATCGATTTACCTTGTCTGTCCTGTTTCTCTTTGATAATTGATAAGCAGTAAATTGTATTTACTGATACTCAGCAAATATGTAGAGTATACCAGTCAATCCATAAATGCATATGTAGAATGTAAAACACTAAAGTAATTAACCATACATACATAACACAAGGATTTTAACGTGGAAACCCTGTTAAGGGGAAAAACCACTGGGACTGGTACCCCAAATTTTCACTCTTTTAAAGTGAGCCCTGTTAGGAGCCAACCCTGTTAAAGGTTACAAACACACTATTAAGTGTGACCTTGTTAGAGGATTTTCAATATATAGGTTGTCACTAAGTATCTGGCATCTACGCTACCATCCTTGAGTCAGTCTCATGACTGTCAATAGGTTTTATGCAAATCTTACTACCATCCTTGAATCAGCCTCCTTCTTAGACTGTCAATAGGCTTTAGGTAAGACTGGTGCTACTATCATGAGTCAACCTTCTAGTAATCTGTTAGGATATACCTCAATTAAAAAAGACTGTTAAGTCCTGCTCTGTTAAGAGACTTAATGCTTCAATGGTTAAACTGAAATAAAATGACCTGTTTCTAGTGCAACTTAATTGCAGATTTTCAGATCTATTTACTTACAATATCTTTTTGATCAATGTATCAATACAATTCTTTATACCCATCTCTTTCTTCTCTGTGATGTTGTGCTTCTCTGTCTGTCGGTGTCTGCAGAATTCTTTAGCTCTCCCTCAGCTTGATTGATCAGGATTGCATGAAGTTAATCCTTCATCAGTTTCTCTTCAGTATCTTCTATCAGTTCACTCCCCCGTGTATCTGATTGCTTATCGACCACTTCACCACCCCAGAGAATGAATTATGCTTGTCTCTTAAATAGACATGATATTCCTTAATTCTAGGTTCTTGATTCTTGATTCTTGGCGTGAAAAATAATCCAGCCAATTTGATTTATGGCTTTAACTCTTGATTTATCTCATAGTTATCTTCTTGCCAACTGTGTAAATCATCTTTAAATCACTTACTTAACTGTGGTTGAATAAAACAAATAAAACAACCAGTTAAGTCTATCCTTTAGCTCTGCCAGCTAGATATTTTGTCATTTTCTGATCTCTCTGTTCTATTGGTCAAATATGCAGTTTGTCGTTGGATACAACTGCCAGTTCTGTCAGTGTCGCTTCAGTTAGCTTCAGTATCTTCGTTCTTCGGGCATCATTGAATCTTGCTCATCAGGAAAAACTATGTTTAGCTCATTGGGCATCCTTTGATTCTTCTTCGTCAGGCAATACTGTCTTCTGCTCGTTGAGCATCACTGTGACTTTTATCTTTGTCTTTACCGATGGTGTGCACTCCGCTGGTGTATTCTGTCACTTAGTGAATACTTGACTTTTATGCATTGCTGAAAGCATAACCTATATTCCATTGGTTCTCTAAAGTCTTTGGCATTATTTATATGACCATACAAATGATATCAAGTTGACATCAATGACAATACAAACCATTAATTGATTTAATGTCTTGCATCATCTTCAACTTAATATAGTCAACCATTTAATCAGTTATATGTCATCAACATTGACTACCAAAAACTTTGAAATAACTCACATTGGGTGTGTATCCATACCATAGCTCATAAGGTTTCTTCTTGGTGTCTTTCTTCAATTGTACTATGTTCAATGTGTAAACAACAGTACTGACAACTTCTCTCCAAAAGATTTGGGTGATGCCTTTTTTATCATCAGTGTCCTTGCACAATCAACTATGGATCTGTTCCTTATATTAGCAATTCCATTTTGATGTGGTGTTCTTGGTGTAGAGACTTGTCTTTTGATTCCATGCTCATTATGAAAGTTAGTGAATTCATATGAAATAAATTCCCCTCCCCTATCTGATCTTAAGAATTTCAATTATTTACCACTTTGTTTCTCTACCATTTCTTTGTACCATTTAAACATATTAAATGCTTTAGATTATCTTTTAGAAACATGACTGTCATCATTCTAGAGTAATCATCAACAAACAAAATAAAATATATATCACCATAATAACTCTTTTTCCTCATGGGTCTACATAAATCAGCATGGACTAGTTCTAGAATGGCATCAAATGTATGGGTTTTTCTTTTGAAACTAGACTTTGTCATCTTACCTTTTTGACAATTCTTACACATGATATTGTCAGGCTTAACCATCGTCAGTAAACCTCTTACATTTCTCTTTTTTCTTATCTTTATCATGTTTTCAAAGTTCATATGACAGAATCTTTTGTGCCACAACCATATGTCTTCATTTCTAGCAATTAAGAAAGTGGTGTCAGTATCATTCAAATAGAATAAGTTACCTTTTGTCTTCTCACCAGTACCAATCAAATTTCCTGATTCATTGAAGATATTTACTTTCTTATTTTCAAATGCTACTCTAGGACTTGAATTATTCAATTGAGAAACACTCAACAAATTATAATTCAATCATTTTACCGAATAAGTATTTTCACATTTTATCAGGTTATTTAACATTATAGTTCATCTACCTTCAACTGGACAAGGTGTGTCATTACCCATTCTTACTGATCCACCATTATAGTATTCAAAAGTCTCAAAATTTTGCTTGTCACTGGTCATATGGTGAGTCCAGCCACTATCTATGATACAGACATCATTTTTACTAACTTTAGATATAAGTATAGTTTCTACATACCTTTCTTCATCATCATCTGAATCATCTTTTACTGCCACAAACACCATCTTGATGTCTTCATCAGATTCGGTGTCAGTGTCATCATCTTTGCATTTTTCTAGGTAACTGGCCTTCTTTCCTTTGTCCTTGTAGTCTCAGGTATCTCTTCTTTTTTATTGTCAGCTGCTTCTGTAATCACCTCTGTCATACCTTTTTTCAAATGACCTGTCATTACTTCTGTCATCTTTTCTTCTGTTAGGACATCTTGCAGCAAAGTGTCCAATCTCTTTACAATTAAAACAAATAAATGTTAATTTACCTTTGTATTTACCTTTGCCTCTCTGCATTCTTCTAGCCATAAGTGCTTCAATTTCATCAAGATCTTCTTCTTCACTTTCACTATCACTATCTTTTCTCATAGTGTGTTTATCACTTGATTTACTTATTCTTAAAGAAGACTTGAATGCAGACTCTATGTTTGGTAAGACACTATTATCAAAGTTGTTCATCTCAAATGAAATCACTCTTCCAATCAAACTATCTAGAGTAACATTGCTATTTTCTACTACTCTCATTTCTTGTATGGCAGATACTCTAATAGCATAAGTAGGTAGTAAGGTTCTTAGAATTTTACTTACCACTGTATCTTCTTCTAATACACCTCCAACTCCTTGGATTGCATTGAATACCTCTTTAATTCTTGTGTTGTACTGTGTGATATTTTCACCTTCTTTCATTTTGAGATCATCGAACTTTCCTCTAAGGCTTTCCGGCTTGGCTCTCAAAACATTCTTGTCACCACCATGTACAAGCATCAATTTGTCCCACATCTGCTTTGCATTCTTGTAGGTTTTGACACTTCAAATTCAGCATCAAAGAGTGAGGAAGCAAGCTTTATCATCATGCAGTTGTGCTCATGCTTCTCTCTCATTTGTTCAACTATGGGTGCTCTTGTGGGCAACACATATTCAGTATCTAAGTATTGAGTAACATCATTTCCAATACCTGATAAGTGGAGTCTTATTCTGCTCTGCCATGAAGCAAAGTTGTCTTTGTTCAACTTGGGCACATCTCATCTGTTCATCTTGTGATCTTTAGATTAGGTCTTGAAACCTTCATTTTTAAGAACACAAGCTCTGATACCAATTTTTAGTAATAACTGAGAGGGTGGGGGTGAATCAGTGGCCTCAAAAATTAATCCTTAAATCAACCCTCAAAACTTATTACCACTTTTAAGCCTCTGGTTATACTTAGTCCTACAAGATGAATGCCTTGAAATACTTATAACGAATTACTACTTGTCAGAATGCTTTGTAAATCACTCTTCTATATGTTTACCGATGAGCAGTCTTTCATTTACCAAAACATAGTAAATAGCTAGTGTATGTGGTAAATTTGGCTTTGTTAACTCACCATACACTTCAACATAGTCCTTCTTCACCAGGTACACACAAGACTGAATATGAGATTATTCATCCTGTCTGCCTCCATGATTTGACCTGTTGCCTTCTATCTAGATGGGGTTTTTGAAATAGCTCTCAGAATGAGAGTCTCACAACCATAGACCAATCTAGGAATGAAGGATTTTTCACCATGAATGCAATACAATGCAAGCTTATTCTAAGAATTGAAAGATGTAAGATAATCTAAGACATGATTTTCAATGCAATTATTCTATAAATTGAAACTATATTATTATAATATGAAATTATTCTATATAAGATATTAAGAAATGTGACAATAATTCAGTATTCTAACAATGCATATGATCGTAAATTCAGGAAGGGTTTGAATGAGAAACTGAGAGTTCTTTTATAGACTCAGAGACTGTTCAGAATAGAAACTTTCCTCTTTGAAATAAAATAGATAGAAAAGCCAGTTCAAAATTGAAAGCTTTATTTAAAAGAATGCAATAAATTGTTTTCTCTCTGCTTTAACTGTTTTCTTTCTCTGATGTAATTCTGTTTTATTTGATTTTAATTGTTTTCTTTCTCTTTAAAGCACAATTAATTCAAAGTTTCCATTTCTGAACAGAGATAAGATTTTTAAGAGAATATCTAATTAATTAAATAAATATGACCTCATAAATAGGTTTTTCTCAATTATCTGAATAATTAAATTCAATTATTGAAATAAGGATATTTATTTAATAATTAAATATTGTTTAATTCCTTTTCATGTGTCTTAGCTAAAGAGGGTGAATTTAATTTAATTAAAGTGCTAGGAATTTATAATTAAATTAATTCAATCATAAGGTTTGTTTAGCCAATAGATATTTAGGAATTAAACATGATATATGATTAATGCAGATTTAGGATTTTCTACATTTGACACTTAGGTCGAGTAGAGTCAGTCAAAAACTCAGAATTGCCTAGTACAATAGGACTTTGATGATTTAGAAGAATGAAAAATGCAACAAAATTGGTTAAGGTTGCAAGATGCCAATTTTGGGGTGTTACATTTTGCCCCTCTTTGAATTGATGTGCGAACAACGCATGTATTCAAAGAATAGTCTGATGCTTGAAGCACAAAAGAATAGATTTGAACATTGATTGATGCAAAGATTTCAGAGCTATCTCTAGAACAGAGCTTGCCTTTTCAAAGTCTAGGTTAGGTTGCCAAGATGCCAGTCAAGTAGAGTTTTCAAGGGTCATCTTCAGAATGAAGCTTGATCCTTAGGGATCCGGGTTAGAATGCCCCGATACCTAATAGATTGATATCTTTCACAAGACTGTCCTCAGAATGAGGCTCAACCTTTAGGAGTCAGGGTTAGAATGCCCTGATACCTGTCCATAAAGAACATAGTCAAATAGAGATTTTAGGACTATCTTCAGAATGAAGCTTAGTCCCCCAATATCTAGGTTAGATTTCCAAGACACTGGTTAGATTGACATCTTTCACAAAGCTATCCCTAGAACGAGGCTTAACCTTCAGGAGTCAGGGTTAGATTGCCTCGATACCTATCTCAAAAGATAGTAAATAGAGGTTCAGAATCATCTCCAGAATGGAGCTTGATTATCAAGAGTCAGGGTTAGATTGCCCCGATACCTATCACAAAAAGATAGTTTTTTGAGAACCATCTCCAAAATGGAGCTTGATCCTCAAGAATCTAAGTTAGATTGATCAGATACTTAAAAGATGACAAGATGTAACGAACAAAGATACCTTTATTTATTGTGGAGTATCCAGTTTTGATTGTGAGGTACAAAAAACTAAACATACCCCAAGTGATGAGATGCCCCTAGCAATGAGGACTTTTGAAAATCAGATCAGATTGATAAAAAATAGATTCAATGATGTAATCATCCTGCCCCCTTGGGAGCGAAATAGAAAGATGACACGTCATATTGATGATGGAGAGCGAAAAATCATAGATAGATGTTGAGTCGGAGATCAAGAACTCAAAATAGATTGTGGAAGAATTCTATGGTAAATTTGGTGAGCCATTCTTGATTGTGGAGTATCCAGTTTTGACTGTGAGGTATGAAAAACTAAACATGCCCCAAGTGATGAGATGCCCCTAGAAAAGAGGACTTTTGAAAATCAGATCAGATTGATTAAAAAATAAATTTAATGATGTAATCATCCTGCCCCCTCGGGAGTGAAATGGAAAGATGGTACGCCATAATGATGATGGAGAGAAAAAAATCGTAGATAGATGTTGAATCAGAGATCAAGAAGAACTCAGAACAGATTATGGAAGAATTTAAAAGATTTAGAATCAATTTTGAGTGATTTTGAGGTCTGGTTGACCAAGTTTGACTAGGGTTTACCAGAGTTGACTAGAGTTGAATTTTGAGGAAAAAAGTCAAAGATTTGAGAAAATGATGATATGATATGATTCTGACAAGAAAGCGATGTCATAAAGTTGATTGCACAAGCATCCGATCGCGTCAGTCCCAAAAAATTTAAAATGTGATTTTGAGCGATATAGAAGTGTCAGATTTTGATTTCGCTCCCGAAAATGGGTTGAGCATATAGCTGAAGATAGAGAGTGAGGATCAAACACTTGGTGATTCATGATGAAACTAAGACTCTAAAGAAGAACTACCCTATGTATGAACCCAGGAGAATGTAAAGAAGAGAATACTAAATTGCTGCCACAATGCAAGTCTAGAATGAAAATGCAATCCTATGCTAGATGCAATATGAAAATGCAATTCTATGCTAGATGCAATATGAAAGTGCAATTCTAGGACATGATTGTGAGACCCATCGTAAAATCATCATCATTAAGCATTTTATTTTTTTGGAACAGCAAAGTCGATACAACCCTTACTAGCACCACAATGCAACCATAAGGATATGAATATGACTCTTCATCGGATGAAATGTAGGAAACAAACGTAAGCACCAGGGCACAAAATCCAAGATGACCTGAACATTGTTTCCAGTTAATGTTGCAAGAGTACACCAGTATCAAGGCATTCAAAGCCAAGATAACCATGAGTGCGATCGTGCGTAAACAAATAGATCAATAACAAATAGAGCAATAACAAACAGAGCAAAAATAGGCAAGGAGATAGTACCGACCTCACCATGGAATACAAATAAACAAGATCGAGGGATGTGAGGCTATTCCACCTTAGTGTGGGAGCTCTTATCACATACACCCTGTTTATGTGACATTGCCATATCATCGAGACTATACCAACAAGAAGTAGACAAGAAAAATGTCAATGAAATCCATAAGAATAGACAGCATACAAAGAAATATTCAAGCATAGCTCATCCAGTTTCAAAGTTTTGCGAATGTGTTCATTTAGAGGGTGTTAAAAAAACATCATTGTGCTTGTGAGTGCATTATGTTTGATTGTTATCGATAGATGTTTACGTGTGAGATATCCAATGTGTATTAAAAAATATAGATGTGTCCAAAGATAGTGTTAAAAAACACTGTTGATGGTGGTGTTGAAAAATGCCAGTTTGTGTCAGTAGCGAGTTGTCCTTAAGAAGTGACAAGATTACTAACTCTAGATGTAAACCAAAGATATTATCAAATGGGGGGCTCATTCCCCTAAGTAATGATGACTGACTTGATGTATGTTGTGAGGACAAACCAGATGTGATTTCACCCAAGCGTATGGTGCTGAATCAATGACAAGTCAGTAGGGTTCACAAAGGAACCAGAGTGTCACGAAAGTGAACAAAAGATATGTACAAACTAAAGCATAGAATCGTCAAGACTGAGTATCAATAGATAGAGCATGTGAGTATAACTCCAACTGTAACAAATGTGAGCAATCTCGATAGAATAGCGATAGTAGGAAGACGCAGTGAGAACCACTGGTGACTGACGCGAGAGAAATGTTCAAATGAAGCGATCATAGTATAAGCTAGACATTAGTAGGCAGACATAGTAAGAACCACTGGTGACTAATGTGAAGAAGATCCTTAGAAGATAAAAGGACAGTGCTCCCTAGGTCAGGAGGGTTTCCCTGAGAGTATGACTAGTTTCAATCCATGTGAGTTGGTGGCTTGACGGGAACTGAAAGCAAATGAAAGTAGGAAAGCAGAAATGCAGGAAAGCAAATGCATGAAGCCAAGTGGTGCGGTGATAGATATAGCATTGTGGAATAAGAGGTGCCTATTTACCAGGTTTTCACCTGCTTGGCAGAAATTCTTTTTTTTGCTACCATGACGCCTGTTTGCCAGGTTTTCATCAATGGCACCTTTTTTTCTTTTTCTCTTTTTTTGTATTTTTTAATTTTTTATTTTTTTTGTATTTTTGGAATATATAATTTTTTTTGGAGATATATCAAAGCGCCTATCACTAGGTTTTCACTAAGATGATCATTTTTTCAGGACTTTTTAAGTTTTTTAGAATTTTTTTAGGACTTTAGTATATACATGAGCATACTGAAGATGTCTCAGCTATAGAATCGCTTCAGATGAAGAGCGTTGATGGGCTCTTTGAGTTGTTCTCCTTCAGTAGTAGAAAGTTGATAGGTACCAGACCCAAACACTGCAGTGACAACATACAGACCAAGCCAATTTGGTTCAAACTTTCCTTTTTGGATCCGATGTTGTTGATTCTTAGGGTTCTCCCTCAGAACGAGGTCACCCGCTTGGAAATCCCTTGGTCAAATCTTCTTGTTATAGCTCTTGGACATCCTCTTCTGGTATGCTCTTAGGTGATCGAACGCCACTTGGCGGCGTTCATCAAGTAATTCTAGCTCTTGTAGCCGAGATATTTTGGTATCTTCATCAATAATGAGGCCCTTTAGAGAGACTCAAAGAGAAGGAATATCAACCTCAATAGGTAACACAGCATCTGCTCCATAAACCAATGCATAGAGTTTCCCCTCTTGGTGTTCTTATACTTGTCATGTATGCCCAAAGAGCTGGATTGATTCAGAGATGCCAATCTCATTCGGATTTATACACTGTGCGATGCAGGATCTTAAGGATTGTTTTGTTGGATGCTTTCGCCTGTCCATTACCCTAAGGATAATAGATGGAAGACCCTTGTTGAGTAATTTTAAACTTAGAGCATAGCTCTGTCAAATCCTTGTTTTTGAATTGTCCCCCATTATTAGTGATTATTGCTGAGGGTACACCATGCCTGCAGATGATGTAGTTGAGAATGAACATAGCTACTGATTTGCCATTGGCAATGGTGAGAGGGACTGTCTCCACCCACTTAGTAAAATAGTTTGTAGCTGTGATTATGAACTTATGTCCATTTGAAGATGACAAGTAAATCTGACCCACCAAGTCAAAGGCCCATTGTTGAAATGGCCAGAAAGTAATGAATGGAATAAGCTCCTTGGATGGAGCATGAATCAGATTACCATGTAATTGACATTGTTTGCAAGACTCAGCATATTGTGTAGCTTCTTTTTCCATATCTAGCCAATAGTAACTAGCTCTAATAAGTTTACGGGCCAATGTCAGGTCATTATAGATGCCTTCATGCACCTCTACTAATGCTTGTTTGGATTCATCAGATTCTAAACACCGAAGGAGGGTATCGTCTAGACCATGTCTATACAAGTCATTAGCGATGATGATGAACCGTGAAGCACTGCGGATTAAGTGACGTTTCTCATTCTAGGAGTAAGTGTTCAGAACAATCTGGTCACGAAGGTAAGAAAAGATGTGATGGTAGCGGGATGAGTCATGTCCTATAACAGAACAGATCATCTGGGAATTAGGGAAGTCATAGGTTGGGTAGCATAACATCTCCACTAGGAATTCATGTCTAAAATCATTTTCAGGCATCTATAGCATAGAGGCAAGAGTAGCCATGGCATCTATTGCTTTATTATCTGCCCTTGGAACCTGTTGAAATGTGATGTGAGTAAAATACTTTTTAAGATCATCAACCAACCGTTTATAAGGTACCAACTTGTCATCCCTTGTCTGATAGATATCATTTACTTGATAGATGACTAATTGTGAATCTCCAAGCACATTTAGTTCCTCTACGCACCACTCAAGGCCGATCTTCATACCATTGATTAGGGCTTCGTACTCAGCAATATTTTTTGTACAAGGAAACAACATCTTGTATGCTTTTGGTAAAGAGTATCTTTGAGGTGTAATGAATAGTATCCCAGCACCTGAACCCTGTTGGGTAAATGAACCATCAAAAAACATAGTCCATGATCGATGTGTAAGAAGTAATATGGACTCATCTAGAAATTCAATATGCAATGGTTGATGATCTACTAGAGGTGCTTTGGCCAATTGATCTGCTATTGCTTGTCCCTTAATGGCTTTCCTTTCAACATATTCAATATCAAATTCACTGAGAAGCATGACCCATTTAGCTAGTCTACCTGTGAGGGTAGCTTTACTGAGCAAGTATTTCAGAGGATCAAT
>MU223281.1:2453934-2478147 GCA_018584345.1 Thuja plicata | reverse complement strand
AAAGGAATTAAACAATATTTAATTATTAAATAAATATCCTCATTTCAATAATTGAATTTAATTATTCAGATAATTGAGAAAAACCTATTTATGAGGTCATATTTATTTAATTAATTGGATATTCTCTAAAAAATCTTATCTTTGTTCAGAAATGGAAACTTTGAATTAATTGTGCTTTAAAGAGAAAGAAAACAATTAAAATCAAATAAAACAAAATTAAATCAGAGAAAGAAAACAGTTAAAGCAGAGAGAAAATAATTTATTGTATTCTTTTAAATAAAGCTTTCTATTATGAACTGGCTTTTCTATCTGTTTTATTTCAAAGAGGAAATTTTATATTCTAAATAGTCTCTGAGTCTATAAAAGAACTCTTAGTTTTTCATTCAAACCCTTCCTGAATTTCTGATCATATGCATTGTTAGAATACTGAATTATAGTCACGTTTCTTAATATCTCATATAGAATAATTTCATATTGCAATAAGATAATTTCAATTTCTAGAATAATTGCATTGAAAATCATGTCTTAGATTACCTTACATCTTTCAATTCTTAGAATAAGCTTGCATTGTATTGCATTCATGGAGAAAAATCATTTATTCCTAGATTGGTCTATGGTTGTGAGACTCTTGTTCTGAGAGCTATTTTGAAAACCCCGTCTGGATAGAAGGCAACAAGTCGAATCATGCAGGCAGACATAATGAATAACCTCATATTCAGTCTTGTGTGTACCTGGTGAAGAAGGACTATGTTGAAGTGTATGGTGAGTTAACAAGGCCAAATTTACCACATACAGCTAGAGTATACCGATCAATCCAGAATTGCATGTGTGAAATGTAAAATAGTAAAGTAATGAAACATAAACACATAACACATAGATTTTTAACGTGGAAAACCTATTAAGGGAAAAACCACTAGGACCGGTACCCCAAATTTTCACTCTTCTGAAGTGATCTCGGTTAAGAGCCAACCCTGTTAAAGGTTACAAACACACTATTAGGTGTGACCTTGTTAAAGGATTTAAAAGATAGTTTTTCACCTAGTATCTGGCATCTAATGCTACCATCCTTGATCAAACACTCACTTGGCCTATCAGTAGGTATCGCACATATCCAATGCTACTTTTTGTGATCAAACTTTTTGATACTCCTTGGGATGTATCTCAATTATAAAAGACTTTTAAGTCCTCATTTAAGAGACTTGATGCTTCAATGGTTAAACTGAAACACTAAATGATATGTTCACACATACAACTTGAATTGCATATTTTCAAATCTATTGTAAGTGCATTACCTCTCTAATCATTATAATCAATTCAATACCTTTGCTCCACACTATTATTCTTTGTGATGTTGTCTCATTGTTCGTCGGTGTCTACAGAATCTAGCTCTTTCCCCAACTTGTTGATCAACTCTGAATGAAGACTTTCTCCTCCTTCAGAATTTCTTTAGCATCTTCCCTATTTTCTCTTCACCCCACACAATTTGTAATGAATTGGGTTTGTCTCTTTATAGACATGATTCATGTTTCTTGGCTTTCTTGATTCTTGGCGTGTTCCACAATTCTCGCCAATTAGATTTAAAGCAAATTTTAGTTTTATCTCAAAGAGATCTTCTTGCCAATTGGACAAAGGAACTTTAAATCCATTACTTATCCTCGGCTTTATCTAGTCGATTAAAAAAATGATAAGTATTAGTTAAGTCTATGTATAGCTCTTGACGACTAAGAATTTTGTCATTTCTAAACTCTCTATTCTGTCGGTCAACACTTCAGTTAGTCTTCGGTGATAACTGACTATTCCGTCGGTGTGACTTTAGTTGTCATCAAGATCTCCGTCCTTGTCTTTTCCATCGGGAAACACTGTAATTATGTCTGTCAGGTTACACCGTGCTTTGCTCATTGGGAAACACTATGACTTTTCTCATCGGTAATGTTGTGCATTTGCTCGTCAGGTAACACTGTGATTTTGCTCTTTTACTCTGAGTGTCCGTGTGCCAAAAAAACACCAGAGTGCTGGGGAGAGGCACAAAGGCCATAGAAGAGGTATGATGAAGATTAGGAGAGCCAGTACATAGGTTCTACCTAAAAATAAAGCCACTGAGAGGGAAATTAAGGAGAATCCACAGGATCCTACCCTAGTTTTACCTAGAAATGCAGAATCAAGTGCGGATGCATCCTAAATATAAATCTAACATGCAAGTGTACTAAATGAGGATGCTAAACCTACCAAAATGGAAGTGCTTCCATTTTAAGATGATACAGTAACTACTAAGTACACCAAAATACTAAATTCACTTTGGCCTACAGGCAACATACTAGAAGAAACAAATGATATAGATTATTAACCATAGATTAAAACGGTGTTGTTATAATAGAATACGTGAATATTTCAATAAATTAGAATCATGGGTTTCCTTAGAAAATCAACATCTCCACCACAGGCTTCTCCACAATTGGTTTCCTTGTCCATTTCAACCACTATAATAATGGTACATGTGGAACCTTGGTTTATTATGTGTTTCTCTATTCTTTGTTGGTTTGTTATAACAAATAGTGACAATAGAATATTTTTGGTTTCTTTACATAGCTGACAACTACATCTGCATTCAACAATATGCAATGTATGAAATATTTGTTTCAAACTGGTGTTCTTATTCTGAAGAGGTAACCAATTTCACACTGGAAGTTGGCAACATATTTTGGAAATATTAAATTGTTGGTCAAAAGGCAAAATATAGAAGTTCCTAGCCAGAAAGTGACAGGAAGGTTTTCTGCATTATGACAAGAGGTTCTACTGCTCACAATCATCATGTTGTATAAAAACAATCATATTTATTTATTCACATATTTTATCTAATAACTAAATTAGATATTAATTATATATATTGAATTCTATGCAACATAGAATGGGAAAATGGTATAGAAGTGGAATATGGAAATGAATATGAAGGCATATGTGAAGGCAAAAATATGGTATACAATAGGGCATAAATAGCTCTCATCAACATCCTTTTTTACTGCTTCCACAATGGCAGAGGACCAAATGCTCAAAAAAGTAACATCCCTGCTCTACAACAAACATATATACTAGGACTCCCGACCATCTTAGGAGACGTAGAGTTGAGGCAATCAAGAATACAATTTTAAAGTTTAATTATAGTTCAATGTATATTGATTTTGATGTTAAATTTTTAAGTATAAATCATATAATATAACTAATCTTACTGGTGGTTTGAACTTTTCTTGTGTAACATCCTTTAGAGACAAATATTGCTTTGAAGAGGCTCTATTTTGGTGATCCATTAGTAGATTAGGATGTGATAGAAACATATAGTTGTCACTTGTAGAAATTTTGGATTTCATACATGGTCATTTTGCATGTATATTTTGTATAGATTTTGAGATGGCATATGCCACATTTTGTAAACCTTTGTTCCAGTTGGCATTTATGCCATATTTATATATGGACATACATACTTATTAGATAATTCGATATATACAATTTAAGATTTGATATAATTTGTTCCTTATGTGCACTAGATGTATTAATCATGTTTACAGATTCATTATGTATGTTTACTTGTGTGAGTGTCATTTTTATTATGTTTCAATAATATTTGATGTCTTTCTATCCTATATTTTTTATTGTGATGTGTTATATTAATATTAGTTATCCTGGAATGATTATTTGACATATGCTATTATTAAAAATATGCATTATGAACTCTATTCTATGTGGTTGGATTATTTTGGATCTATGGTTTCATGGGTATGATGTGTTTTACTTAACGAATAAAATAAGAAAGATAAACATTAGTGTTATGGTATCCAACCTTATTGGATTAGACGTATTATGGTATCTTCACATTGGCAAATGAATTGGGGGAAAAATACATCCTCATTTGGTTCATCGCGGGCGCGAACAATCAACACCATGCATCTGGTTGGGAAGGTTTACCCTAAGCATTGTCTCATTTTGTCTTTCAACTCACATGAATGCCCAATCTCATACCCTAGTAGTGTTGTCCCTTAAAAACCCTAAGTGAATGAAACTATCAAACTTTGATGGTTTTCTTCTCACAATCCATGGCACTTGAAAATAAGTTGTCTAAACCTATAGGGTCATGTGATGCCCCTCTATGATAATTTGTCTCAATTTTTTAAGACTTGAAGTGGTTTTCATAGGGAAACAATTTTTCTATTGATGCAAAATTCATTAGATGCATTTAATGAAAAGTTGCAAGGGAGCTTAATTCTCATTTTATTTTTCATGGATGTGAACCATCAATGCTAATGCATCTAGTTGGGCAGGTTTACCCTAGGCATGATCCTATTTTTCCTTCCAACTTGTCTGAAACCTCAGCACCATACCCTAGTGAAATTTTCCCTTAAGTACCCTAAGTGCATAAAACAATCAAACTTTGATGGTTTATTTCTTGCAATCTGTGACACTTGAAAATAATATGTCTAAATCTATAGGGTCATGTGAGACCCCTCTATGATAACGTATCTCAAGTTTTCAAGACTCAAAGTAGTTTTCATATAGCAATAATGTTATCTCTACAAGATATTTTGTTTTCATTAGTTTAGAAAAATTCATAGAGTCAAGGAGAATAAATCAGTAAATAGAGAAAGACAAGGATAAGACAAGTCGGTAATGCACACTGAGCCAGTCGATAAAGCACAGAGTTGATAGAGTATCGAAAACTTACATTTGTTGAGTGACACACTACACCAAGTGCATATAGTACACCGAGTTGATATTACATCGAGTGATGAAGAATATTTAACCGAGTATTGTGGATTTATTTAACCGAGTTACACAGTTAATAAAAGATGCAATCAGATCATATTTATTGATTGTCAAAGCATTAATTACATGTATACAAGTATTTATAAAATTTTGTTACATGATCAATGATTTGAATAAATCAGAGTGAATATCTAAGGTAGAGATCAAACAACAAAATGAAAGTTTGTCATTTCTAAGAAAAATAAAAAGTGTCGAGGTAAAAGTGACATGGTCACCAAAATGGAAAGAAGATCTAATAGTCAAGAGAAATTTACAGCCTACCTAACATATAAGATTAAGATGCAAAACTCATCTATATCTTGGATGAATTGTGCATGTGTGAGAAACACAAGAGGATATACAAAGAAGAAGGACAGAGAGTTGTTATTGTTATTATTTTTAAAGGAAGTTATTGAAGAACAGAGAGAAAAGTAGAGAGCACCAAGTAAAAATTCAGCTACAGCAGAGCAGAACAGAACAATGTTACAATTTGGGAATTGAAGTAACACATATCAGAGTACATAGAGTATGAAAAACATTTACATTTGATGCATTTTTCCAGACATTGTTAAGTTATTGATAATATTGTATTGAGAGCTTTAAATCCCAATACTGGGTAGATCTTAACTGGTCTTATATTTGTAAATCCTTTAATAGGGTACATCTCTAAGTGTAAATTTTAAAAAAATCATTTAACCAGGTAGACCTAACAAGTCTTATATATACTCTTAACCGGGTAAGCTATCATAAATAGCTAAACTTTGTAGCTCTAACTGAGCACCATTTATACTGCAGTTAGTGAAGGTTGTGGGTATCATCCCTACTGCAGTTTTTATCCTCTAACCAAGGATTTCTGTGTTACCAAAATCATGGTGTTATGAGTTCAATTATTTAATATTTTGATGTTATGGTTTTATAATCATTACATTACTTTTATTTCAAAGTTATGAACTCAGTAATCAGCATGTAGCAGTATATGGTTTAAATAGTGATTGTGGTTAAAAGTATTTAGTGGTATTGATTCACCCCTCCCCTCTAAGTCCCAACTTTCCATTAGTTATTCAAAAAATTGGTATCAGAGCTTGTACTCTTGAGTTAAAGGTTTGACCACTTAAGAGTTAAAGATCTTAGTCATGGAAGGTTATAGATAGTTTAAGAGAATTGATGGTCTTGAATCTTAGTTGGAGAGTGCATGAGATTTAATCATGGATCTGAGAAAGAAACTTGAGAAATATCTAAGAATAAGAAGGAAATTATATGATGAACTGAAGGTTACAAGAAAAATTTGATACACTTGAGACTACATCTGAAGGAAGTTTGAATAATGAGTCTGAGATTGCTATAAGATAACTACTTGAAAAGAATGACTCACTTACCGAGCTGCTGGATTTAATGAAGAAAGATCTTGATGTTAATAGCTTGAGAATGACCAAACTGATTGAAGGTAAAATAATAGTTGAGGATGAAAACATAATTCTAGAAGATGATAAAAGACAAGTTGAAATCAGGTTAACTAAGAAATATAATGAAATCTTAAGGATGACCCAAGTTCACTACAATATGACTGACCAACTTCTGAATGCAAATTAGGATTGTACCCGAAAGGAATTTGAGAATCAAGCACTGAAAGCTGAAATTGAATGAATGGAAAAAAGATTGAAAGATGAGAAGGATGCAAAGGAAATACTGAGAAGAAATGAAGATGTACTAAAATCATTGGACAAACAGGTTAAGAATTAGAAGCAACCGAATGACAGATCGGGAATTGTATTCAATGAGAACAACACTACCGAGAAAGGAGAATCATCTAATGCACAGAAAGATCAAGGTACTGAACCCCCACCGAAACAAAAGAATCCAAGTTGTAATTATTGTGGGAAGCCTAGAAACACTGCTAATGTCTGCAAAAGTAGGAAAGGTAAAGTACTGAGTACACCAAAATTTGATGGTTATTGTTTTAGATGTAATAAGTATGGACATCAAGCTTTTGAGTGCAGAACCAAATTTACTAACAACATGAGGAAACCTAAGTTTGATGGATACTGTAAGAATTGCAACAAAATATAGTCACAAGACTGAAGAGTGTAGATTAAAGAAAAGAAATGATAAGTTTATGCCTAACTGAGACAATGCAAATACTAACCAAGCAGGCACATCTATACCATGGGATTATAATACAAGGATTTCATGCTTATCTTGTGGATGATATGGACACATTGTAGAAAACTACATATTGATGCATGTAAGGTTTAACAAAAGGTCAGGGAGGAACCCTGGCATGTCATGTTTCCATTTTCATAGGGTAGGAAACTTTGCAAGCAACTACAGATATCAAGGAGATGCAACGACCGAGGATAAATCTACAAAGAGTGCACCATCTACTATTAAAGAAATCAGAGAATAGATGAACAAAATATGGATGAGATAGACTCGGGAAATTATAAATTCACTTGGAACTATAGACAACACCATCTCTATCGAGTCTGGTGCACCGAGCTCCACCTAATTGGTTAGAGGTATGTAGGAACTGCATGCTTATTATAAATCTTACATCAGTTCCTAAGCAATAGAGTTAAGATCCATATCAGCATATTAAGATGTATTGGATAAGTTGTGGAAATTTTGGTTGAAAGTTGTAATGTATGGTTATTTTGTTTAGTCGGTTAAACAAAGTGACTATGCTATCAATATAAAGGTAAAAGGGACTCGACAATCACATTTAATGCAAATAATTAGAGCCGTTGGAAACCCTAATCAAGGAAAATCTATAAATAGGTTAGTTTGTAATTCATTTTGAACCTAACATTTTCAAAGAGCATTTGAGTACATTGCAGAGTGATCACTCTGTCAAGCATTCAAAGCACTTACGAGGTATTTCTCAATCTTTACAAGAGCATTGAGTGATATTTTTGAGATATCTGGTTTACCAAGTTGTATTTTCAAAGCCATATTCTATCGAGTGGTCCCTAGTTTCTTAATTTGACACATTTGGATATTATCATGGTGTCAAGGATGAAAAGACTTGTATTAGTGAAGAACGTTGAACCAATAAACCCTAAATACAAGTTTCCCCCATCTATAGCCATAGAAATTGAAATGATGGGAGCATTATCTTCAATACCATCATGAGTTTTGTTGATTGAAGACATCCGCACGTTTATTCACTACAAAATCAAAGATATATGTGAAGCTGAAATTGATGCTTCATTCAGTAAGTTGTGCATGAATGGGAGATTAAAAGATGACCACACACATATGGAAATGAAAGGATTGACACATGCAATTCATCTACCAAGGGAATTCAAGCCTGAATTGGTGAGGATGGTACTCATCCATGTACATGACCAGTTTATGTGGTTGGATGAACCGATCAAGATAACCAAGGATATTTTGCACATTATCACTAGATTTCCTATTGGATACCGACCCAAGGAAATCAAGAAAATAGACAAGGGTAAGCTCACTAAGCTAACCAAGGCACAATGGGATGGTAGAGGAATGAGAATATCTAATGTTGTGTATCCTGAGTTAAGGTATGCATGCAACATCATAACTTACCAAGTGTTTCAATCATCCCAAGTGGATAGTGTACCATGTGGAGCAGTAGACCTGGCATATAAGATAGTAAAGAAAGGACTTCAAATAGATCTCTATAAAGTTTTGCTGAAGCAGATAAATGACAATATGAACACAATTAGGAAGGCGAAGACCAACACATTGAAATTTTGCTCACTATTGAAATGTATTTTATTTTACTACCAAAATTCATTTCCCTCCATTGGAGATGTAGTATGGAAAACTGATAGGCCATTTATTTATCAAATACATGAGTATATACAGAGTCTAGGAGACAACTTTGATGAAATTGTGTCTGATTACTTTTTGAAATTCCAAGCTAGAATGCATAAGAGATACAGAGTTCCACCTCAATTAATTGCTAAGTATCAGGATAACATTTGTTTTGAGGTTGATACAGATGTTTGTATAATTTAGGTTGTAGAACCAAGAGTTGAATGGATTAAACCAATGGGATATGAGATGGATATAGATATTGGATCAAAATATATAGAAGTTTTATTAGCTAAACCAAAAGATCCTAATGAGAAAAGGTATGGAACCTATGAGGAAGTCAAAGATAAAATCAAGCAAGGCATTTTGGTACCTAGGTCAATAAAGAAAGCAAGTAAAATGATTGATATTTTATCAAAGACTCTTGGAGTTGATGATACACTGGATGAGAACACTAAGAATGAGCAAGCAATTGTAGTGGTTGAAAATAAAAATCTACAATTAGCATCACTAAGTAAGAGAGGTACTGGAAGGAGCACTAGATCTTCGGTACAATTGAAAGAAAAGAAAGATGCAGATGTAGTACAATTGAGAGGAAAGACTTATGAGAGAACTAGATGTAGGAAACAACCTGATAGAACAAGGAGAATATTACTACTTGGTAATGAGAGTGAAATGGATTCTGATGAACCTAATAAATCTATACCAGTTGCAGAGCTTTAATGAGTTCCACAAAGTCTTGATGATTAACTGGAAAGTTTAAAGAAATTAAGAAGATTAGGAGCCTTGAGGCAAGAAAAATAAGAGAAAAGGAATGAAGAAGATAAGAAAAATATTGAATAAGTTGTTGTTGTAACTTTACTAAGATACAGATTGACACCTATTGAGATTGCTGACAAGATACTAGAAGAACTATACAATAAAATATATGCAAGATTGAAGTATGCAATTATTGCAAGAGAGAGAGAGAGAGAGAGAGAGAGAGAGAGAGAGAGAGAGAGAGATCTTGTACACAATATTCCCGACCTTGCACCATCTGATATTTGGGAAGCATTAAAGAAACACTCAAACAAATTTTTAGTCAAGGGCAGATCCCTACAAATAATGAATGGAGACATACAATCAGTGGAGAAGGATACAGTTGCAAAATGGAAGGATATATTTCCTATAGATGATACCGAGTGTCAAGAAGTAGAGAAGGAACAAGAAGAAATCATTGCTGATCAAATAAAGGAAAGTGCAAGGAAATATACTTTATTTATCTAACTACTAACAACGCAGAGGTTATCATTGAAGATATACTTGAGGAAGAAGATCCTACAAAAGAGTTATCAAAAATATGAAGATGTCATGGATACACAAATGAATGATACTAAGTGTATGGATATTGATAATGCACCTTTGATGAGCAAAGATTTGATCATGACACAAGTAAAAAGCTACACAATTGATGATACTGTTAATACTAAGTTTGTACTAGATACACCAGACATGGAAACCGATACACTAGTTGATACAGATAAGGATAAGGATGGACAAATTAAAGCCATCAAGATAGAACAAGGAAAGAACACCGAGTTGGAACCCCCAACCGACATCAATGGTCAAAAGCAAGATACTAACACAAGAACATATCAGAATGTACATAAGACAACATATATTAAAAGTGAAATACAACAAGAATCAAATCTTAAGGAAAAGAATAAGGAGAAATAGAAAGGTGAACACAAAGAAGAAGTAAAAGTAGAAGAGAGCATAGATGGTACCCATATCGAGTCTCATGATGCAACTAAGGCATTAGGCTCCAAATGCTCTACTATAGAGAAAAGATTTATTGAGAAGAAGAAGAGAAAAAAGAGGAAGAAAATCATTGATTCGATCAAGCCAATCATAATACATAAGGGAGACCCTATTGCAATGAATCCTAAAGAATTAGCTATATATTCTGAGATTGTAGCTCACAAGGTTGAACAAGAGAAGTTAAGTGCAAAGAAGAAAAAGGTAAATATACTTGAGATGCATGTGAAGGACATATTCTAGGACATTATTCCTAAAGCAATTATTGATGAATCTGAACCCCTACTGGACCAAGTTGGTGATTTAGCCCAAAAAATCAAAGAACCAAACAAGGATATGACATAATATATGTTGAAGATTCACAAGGAGAGAATGGAGAAGAAATTGATGGAAGATTTACTGAAAGATATTGACATAGAGAAGGTAACTCTTTCCAAGTTATGTTTTGAAGCTGAAACACAACTAACATCCATCATTTCATTGTTTCAAAAGTTATGTATTCTTTTGAACTTTACTTTTGAAATCAAGAAGAAGGAAGCATATATTGAGAAAGAGTTGAATGAGCAACTTAAGCAACTATCTACCAAGCCTGAAGCATTCCAGACTTACTACTCAAAGATATAAGAACTCATGGGAGTTCAAATTTCATTGAGACAGGAGGAGGATAAGCTTAGATTAGAATTGCTTGAATTGAAAGCACTATTAATTCCCCATATCCAATTGATGCAGATGCTCTTGAAGAAAGCGAAAGAACTAGAAAATTTTCCAGATATCAGTTCACTAGACACCATAGTTGGCTTATCGACATATATTACAGAATACATTGTTATACTTCAGAATCTCTGAGATACATGGGGGAGTGTACTTTCAAGCATACAACAAAGGTATAAACATCTTTTTGGTTAATAAGTTTTACTTTTTGGCACTTTTTGTCAAAAAGGGGGGTTAGATATCTTAGTCAGATGAAGAGAGATAAAGGACAATAGATATCTTACTTATTCAGAAAACAAAAAAATGGTGATAGATATACATGGAAAATTTTTTAAAAAGTATATATGTGGAAAACAAAAAAATAGATATGTATAGAGAGTAACATCCGAGGGGGGGTTACTAATTTTGATGACTTTGAAGTTTTTGTCAAAAATGCCCAACTAATGCCAAAGGGGGAGATTGTTATCTCTACAAGATTTTTTTCATTAGTTTAGACAAAGTCATAGATTCAATGAGAATCAATTGGTAAATAGAGAAATACAAGGATAAGACAAGTCGGTAATGCACATCGAGCTAGTCAGTAAAGAACAGAGTTGACAAAGTATCGAACACTTACAATTACTGAGTGACACACTACATCGAGCGCATGTAGTACACTGAGTTGATATTACACCAAGTGATGAAGAACATTTAACCGAGCATTATGGAGTTATTTAACCGAGTTACATAGTTAATCAAAAATGTGATCATATCATATTTAATGATTGTCAAAGCATTAATAACATGTATACAAGTATTCATAACAATTCGTTACATGATCAATTATTCAAATAAATGAGAGTGAAGATCTAAGACAGAGATCAAACGAAAAAATGAAAGTTTATAATTTCCAAGAAAAACAACAAGTACCAAGGTCAAAGTAACATGGTCACCGAGCTGGAAAGATCTAACGATCAAGATAAATTTACATCATACCTAACGCATAAGATTAAGAGGCAAAACTCATCTATATCTTGGATGTATTTTGTATGTGTGAGAGACACAAGAGGATATACAAAGAATAAGGATAGAGAGCTATTATTGTTATTGTTGTTAAAGGAAGCTATTGAAGAATAGAGAGAAGTGTAGAGAGCACCGAGCAGAAATAAAGCTATAAGAGTGCATAACAGAATAGTGTTACAATTTGGGAATTGAGGTAACACATATCAGAGCACATAGAGTCTAAACAACATTTACATTTGATGTATTTTTATAGACATTGTTAAGTTATTGATACTATTGTATTGAGAGCTTTAAATCCCAATACTGGGTAGATCTTAACCAATCTTATATTTTTAAATCCTTTAATAGGGTACATCTCTAAGGGTAGAGTTTGTAAAAACCCTTTAACCAAGTAGACCTGATAAATCTTATATATACTCTTAACCGGGTAAACTATCATAAATAGCTAAACTTTGTAGCTCTAACCAAGCACCCTTTATACTGTAGTTGGTGAAGGTTGTGGGTGTCATCCCCACTACAATTTTATCCTCTAACCAAGGATTTATGCATTACCAAAATCATGGTGTTATGAGTTCAATTGTTTATTGTTTTGATGTTATGGTTTTATAAGCATTACATTACTTTTATTGCAAAGTTATGAACTCGATAATCAGCATGCAACAATATATGGTTTAAATAGTGATTGTGGTTAAAAGTAATTAGTGGTACTGATTCACCCCTCCCCTCTCAGTCTCAACTTTCCATTATTTATTCCAACAAATAATTTTTCTATTGATGCAAAAATTGTCAAATGCATTCAATGAAAAGTAGCAAGGGGGCCTAATTCTCATTTTGTTCATCATGGGTGTGAAATATCAGTAAAATGCATCTATTTGGGAAGGTTTTTCATAGGTATGGTCTCATTTTTCCTCCCAACTCACTTGAATTCCCAACGCTATACCCTAGCGGAATTGTACCTTAAGTGCCCTAAGTACATAAAATTATCAAATTTTGGCAGGTTGTTTCTTGCAATTTGTGGTAGTTGCAAATGATCCATCTGAACCTATAAGATCATGTGAGATCCCTCTATAATAACCTATCTCATATTTTCAAGACTCGAAGCAATTTTAATAGGACAGAAATTTTCCTGTTGACGCAAAAATAGTTAGATGCATTCAATGAAAAGTTGCAAGGGAGCTTGATTCTCGTTCCATTCATCATGGGTGGAAACCATCAATGCCAACACATTTGATTGACCAATTTTACCCTAGGCATGGTCTCATTTTTCCACCCAACTCATCTGAACGCTCAACGCCATACCCTAGTGGCATTGCCCCTTAATTAAGTGCCCTAAATGCACAAAACTATCAAACTTTGATAGCTTGTTAATTACAATTCTAGTGCTTGAAAATGATCCAATTAAACATATAGGGTCATGTGAGGCCCCTCTACAATAACATGTATCATGTTTTCAATACTCAAAGTGGTTTTCATAGGGCATTAATTTTTATGTTGATGCAAAAATTGTCATATGCATTCATGAAACCTAAGCACAATGAATATAATGAACCTTACAATCATCTGGTATGAGCTATTCAAGTGTTCTTGAAGGGTCATCTCTCTACTTAAGAGTATCCATTATTTCTTCATGATCAACATTAATAAATGTCCAAAGTTCTTTTGTCTTTGGTTTGACATGATGCTTCAACAACTTAACATTTGTTGCTATAACAAGGTGTGAATACATGAGAATGGTTTTGTGTTTCTCGTAGTCTTCAAATGAAGGTGTTCCATTATTACTAATCATCTATATTCACAACCAAGTTATGGAAATAACAACTGAACCAATAGGATACATGAATTCATCCTCATTTTGTGTCGATGGTGCTATCTTTTTCTTTCCCTATGCACATTGTGCCAACCATTAATCTAGTCTCTCATCATTCCCATATGGTGCAACAATAGCCATAGATGATGGAGAAGATATTAATGACAAGTAAATTATAGGTAGTATTCTATTAATAGGCAAAAAGAGCAACCATAAAAGAAAGTAGTACTAAAATGAAGAAGTCAGGTAATTGCAATTTGTGGGAAATACATTTCTTCAAAAGTTACAAGACTTCGTTAATTATAATAATGATCATTTCTCATTATAGACCTTAAGGAATTTTTCTTTTATTGTTATATTTTGGTGCATGGAATCTTAGTCTATAATTCATCTTTATCTTAATTATAACTTATGTTCAGTTGCTGATTTATTTTATTTAATAGATCTATCTTGTAGGCTTTTATAATTGAAAGGTATACAGATCATCCAACTTGCTTGGGATATTTATTGAGCCTTAAAAAATAGAATGTTTTTCCTCATAAAGCTTAGTGCTCTTAAATATGTGGTGCAAGTAATTGTTTTGTTTAAGAGTCCTAAATATTTGTTGGAAATGCAAGGAGTTTAAAGGTTATTCAATATACGTGTAAGGATGCCACTATTTTTGCTTAAATTGAATACAATTTTTAATTCTTTCATGTGGATTGACAGTGTATCAATGGAATTTTTTTGTTATGCATGCTTAAACTAAAGGGAAATCATGTGATGATTTACAAGATATACAATTGGAAATATAAGCTTTCGCATGAATCCCCTGCAAACCATGTTATTGTAAGGAGAATTTATCATGGTTTTTGTGCTCTTAGTCATGTTGTTCTTTTATGGAAATCCTTTTGTCTTGTGTGGAAAAGGTAACTATGTAAGTTTTACAGAACTATGAGGTTTAAAGTCCTACTGAAGCAAGAATAGTGCTTCATTTGTGTTAGCGTTCTACATGCATTCAGATATAAAATATTTTTTCTTCAAAACCTATTGGTGGAAATTAAAGAGAGTTTTAATGTGAATTGTATATCAAATTTTTCACATGCATGTAGTGTTTCGAAGGTGAAGCTGTGAAGTAGCAAAAATAATGCTTTCGAAAACATGCTTGCTGAGAAAATAGCATGCCACAACGTTTTGGTCAGCTACTAAACCCCAACTATAGTCAGAGTTTTAAATCTGAAAGCAGCTTTGATTTTATAATTATAAAGCAACATCCTTTAAGAAATTAGTATATGACAAAATCTTTTGGTCGGCTACTAAATAAAAAATGAGAATAATTATTTTAAATCTAGAAATAGGTTGATTTTATAATTGTAAAGCGACATCATTTAAAAGCTTCATACAATTGAAACTTTGTAAATCAATACTTTTGTTTATTCTTTAATTCATTAACTATTCCATGGACAACACAAACTTATGTTACAAAAACTTGTGTTTTATGTAATGCATATTCTTGGCATCTAATTTTTAATGTTTATTTTATTATCTGTTACTCATTATGTTAATAAAATGCTAATATTTTCTCATCACTAGTGAGCTTTGTTGGTTTTTCGAATATGTAATGAGCTTTGTTGGTAACTGTAGTGTTAATTATCCAAAGTATTAATGAGTTCAAATCGCTAGACTTGGAGCTTTTGGAACACCTGAATTTGTGCTTAGTCTACAACTTAAATTAAACATTTTTCTCTCTTTGGTATCTGAACTTATTAATGAACCATATATTGCATGCTTAAACATTATCTTTTATTAGTTGTAGGGCATCAAAATTCATAATCTCTAGGCACATATATTGCATGCTTAAACTCTAGGCCTCAACCAAATACAACTCCTCATGTACTTGATCAATGACACTTGACTTGGACCTTGTCCTCTCAATCCTACACCATGAGATCTCATCACCTTTCAAGGAACAATAAAAAACACCTTTTAGGGACTAGGGACATGCAGAAACACAAAGAAATATTATTTTGAAACAATACTTTATTGGTAGATGTATACATAATATGGCAAGGGTGGCAGATTGTGATCTCAACAACCTTTGGCATTCCATCAACACAGGGCATGATTAGACCTTTAAAAATTCCTCTCCAAGGTCCCAAAAAACTCTAAGCATGTGTGGTAGGTTTCTCTTGATGGTTCAAAACACATTAGAATCCCAAAAAAAACAAGAAGGCAGTTATTCATATGATTATTACACAAGAAAATGATAGAGCAGTGAGCCTTCCCTTGACACCATGACCAATTTATGAATACTCTTCATGGGATTCCCACCAAATGGTAGGATTTAGAGTGCTTGAGACCCCATTACTCTTCATCCACCCCTTCAACACACTTTTCACATACTAAACTCCATATTTCCAATGACTGCCACAATCATTGTTATACTGTCACACCATAATAGTCACTATGGCATCATTGAATAAGTTCCAACAGGAATGGAGAACACAAAATACTTCTTCAAGAAGACTCGTAGCTTATAATGTTTTAATGCATATGAAAATGAATGTGTAGTTCTCTGAGGATAAATTCATCCAGTTAATGAAAAATGGAATAGCAGAAGAGAATAGAGGAGAGAGAATTTGTTGCACATTGGCCCTCCAATGAAGCTAACAATATGACCTTCAAGAAAGGCTACTTGGAGTTATATATGAAGTATAAAAAAACAATAGCAAGAAACATAACAGCTACAATGTTAGGAAACATGATTCCAACAACAATCTATATCATGTGTAACAAAATAATAGTGGTAGAAAGTAGGACCGTAACGATAATTTTATTCTCTTTTTATGTTATATCTAAGAACAATGGCATGTACATGTACGTATATGATGAACTACAACTGATTATATGTTTGAAGTCATTTGTTGATATTCAACCAAGTTGCAAGTGGTGATAAACATTATCAGTTAATGTATTTTCATTGATGTCAACTTACTTGAGTATTATTATAGTGGAGAACATCTATTATGTATTAAAGATTTGGAACAAATAATGTTTACGTGGTCAGAAAAATAAAGAATTATGTATACATCGAATGACAGTGTATACCGAGTGACATTATTAACTGAGCAAGGGATTGCCAACACAACTATTGATCAAGCAATTCATTCAAAACAAGGCTGACTAAATGTTGAGCTGACAATTGATGATTTTGAGGTGAAAGATAAAGTTTGTTATTCGATCAAATGGTTATGAAAATTCAAGGAAGATCAGACGATAGAGATTGAAACGTGTTTTTAACACAACAGTCGAAGAAGGACCATCCGGGAAAATGAACGATGGAGATTGAGTGGCAAGATTTGAAGTACAAAAATTAAAGGATACATGATGTCTATATAAGAGACAAGAGATTCATTTGTGAATTACATATACATGCACACAGATGTTGAAGCATACATGAAAAATTGATGCATGACTGATCAAGATGGTTAAAGATAGAACCGAGTATAATTCTAAAGACATCACCGAGAAAACAGAGGATAATCGAGCAGAACAATGATGAAGAATGAGATGAATTGAAGTGAACAAATTGATCAGAGGTATTATGTACTTAGTATAGATCTAAATATCTTCAAATCATAGCTTTACTTGAATCAGATCATTACTGTATCAGTTTAACCATTGTTACAAATAAATCTCTTAACCGAGTGGGATAGTGAATCCTTATTAAAACATTCAGAGAATGTTAATTTTTTTCTTGTTGACCCCATAGTGAATGCATGGTCAAGAGAGAAATGGTAGTTTTAAATCCTCTAACAAGGTCACATTTAACAGTGTTCTTTGTAACCTTTAACAGGGTTGGCTCTTCACCGAGATCACTTCAGAAGAGAAAATATTTTGGGTTACCGGTCCCAGGTGTTTTTTTCCCTTAGCAGGGTTTCCACATTAAAAATCTATGTTTCAATGTGTATGAATGTTGTGGATTATTATTTTACTTTACACTTTATTTTATTGACCTAGATCGATAATCACAGTATTAATTTACTGATACTCGGTAGACAACTTAACAGTAAGTTTTGAAATCACGGTTTATATTTTCACCGAGCAGAGCTTTATATAATTCAATTTGTTTTGTTATACATCTGGAGAAATTTGAGACTGTAGGATAATACTGTGAGGGAAATGAGTCTAACTGATTCACCCCCCTCTCAGTTATTCTAACAGTATATATTTATGTAAAGTCATAACTCTGTTATTTTATACTATCCTCGAATCCTATGTGGTTTTCACAGGACTATAGTAGAATATATGATGTAAACATGTAACTGTTGACACTCTATGTTTAATACAAAAAGAAATAGTTATGTGCCTTGTTTATGCTTCCACACTTTGCATGCATGTCTTCCAGGATACTTGCAACTATTTCTGACAAGATTTCCCCTTTAGTTATGCTTTGATGCATGTCCCTTCACTGTTACAAGATATTTGACATGGTGCACATTATCATAGTGCGAGCCTATTTTTTAGGTTGTTTCATTTAGTATCACCAATAATCTCCACAAGAGAATTGCTCCTATTTACTGCAATGATGGAAATGGTTCAAGTCACTCAGCACATTAATTCCCTCCATAAATTGGGAAACACAAACAAGGATTGGGACCTTTTATATCCATCTATAACTCAACACCTTCCTCTCGATGTCCTATCCTTCACTACACTTTTAGGTGGCCTTGTAAACTCTAGTGACCTCTATATAATTAAATCCCTTCTTTCTGAAATGAGAAAAATGGAAATTACATCTAAATTTTATCACTTATAACATCCTCATAGAGGCTTTGTGTAAAGGGGATCAAATTGAGGAAGCACTTCAAATTTTGGAGAAAATGAGGTACACATTATTCTCCTGGTATTGTTATTGACATAAACCTTATTGATGTAATCTGCAAGAGGGTTAGAGAAGATGAAGACTTTTTTATATATGATGAGATGATAACCTTCACTTCTCATAATACTTTTGTGTATGATACCCTAATTAACGATCTCTACATGGTAGAAGGAGAATGTGTTGAAATAAATGTGTAAATCATAATTATCACAGATGTTGGAGATCCATGTTCAGGCATATATTCATTTTTATATGTTATATGTTCAGTCTTAATACAAATTCATTTAGGATCTATTTGACTACCTTGATTCTAAATTTCAGGTACCTAATTACCCAATACAATCAAGGTCTTTAGGGCATGTTTGTATGACATCTGCAAAAACCTATAAAATATGTTTGAAAGGGTGTTGAGGTGTATGAATTAATTCACCAAGCTTGATTTGAAGGTCTTGATTTGAGATTTTGTTGTTTGTTGTTTTAAATGAATAGATACCAAAATCCTCATGAAGCACAGTTGTTGTTCGGTCGAGAGTTCTGAGCTAGGATGGATCACAGGGAACAAAAAATGGTATGTGATTTGAGTTTTTTTGTTTTGCAGCCTGAATGTTTTAGTTAATTTAATTGAACCCTTTTGAAATAAGGGTTTCTTTTGTAAAATATAATATAGATTTTTCAAGCTCTTTATATGTGTGTGTGTGTGTGTGTGTGTGTGTGTGTGTGTGTAAAATTCTAACCTCCTATGCAATAGTTGTTTTTCTATGATATCAAACCATAGCCTTATTTTGTTTTAAACTTGATGGGAGTGAAATAAGAGATTATAACCAAAGAAATTCAGATGAGTGTAATTTATATTGGAAGCAACACTTTGCTATTGAATATTTTAATTTAGATTTTTTTAGTGTATTGTATTGTGAGTCAACTCTTTGAAGATTTTATGATAATTAGTGAATGAAATATTAGGTGCCTAATTTTTTCTATTTTCTAGAGTGATAGACAAAGTAGTGAACTGTAAATTTGTAAAAATTTTGTATATTTTGATTGAAAAATTGCTCCCATTACAACCATTTCAGGGATACACCTTTGACCTAGATGCCACAACCTAATTGCATTTCTTCTATCGAATTCTCCAGGGCTTGCACCTACCCTTATCTATTAAGATGCATCCAACCCAGTATTGGATGCTTTAATTTAATTAATTATATATTTATCAGAGATTTAGCCTTGGATATTTGCTATATACGCCCATTGATAACTATTGTTTGTGCTCATTCCAATTGACTATGAAATATCAATTTATCTGTTAGAATGTTGGGGAAACAGTTTAACATTTTTTAGGAAAATTGAATTTCAAACCATAGAAGTTTAAATATCAGCATGTATTGTGGTTGGTTGACATAAATTCAGTTCTTCCACATTTATATGACATGTATTTATTTTCTTTGGTTTTAGGATATTTAGTGACCAAAACTGATGAAATGTTCATGTTTTGGAAGTGAAACTACATTTTGATGGCCCTAGGGTCTTATGATAAACTTTTTTTCTCTCCATAGATTGGTCAAATTATCAAATATAATTGTTACAATGATGTCACAAAAATGCTATGAATGAAGCAGTTATCAAACCCTTAAAAAAATGGTCATAAAAATAGTAAAACTATCTCTTGAAATAGACCAATACAATGAATTTTGTATACCACTGATCTCTTATTTTTAGATGAGTGAAAACACACTGAGATGGTGACAAAAGACCTAGCTACAGTCTAAAAATGATCACCAAATGATAGGTTTGTCACAATTAAAAATTCAAAACCCTAGTAGGTTGAAAGAGTGTGAACAAAGGTGTGTTGGTGATGAAGACATCACTGAAAGTCACCTCCAAACACTAGTCATGCAAACAAAATCTGAGTTTGATGATTGAAAGTAATTGCTTTAATTTAGAAACCCTGCCAAGCATGTAGAAAATCTACAAAGTCGTAGGCATTCTGCAGATTGTTAGTGTATTAATTTATTTTTTGCAAGCCAACATGAAATGAACAGTGTATGAAGTGAAAACTCTCTTATAATTTGGATGGGAAGCTCTATGATATTTATACTATTCTAAACCTAAACTAAACTTGCATTAGACTAAAAAATATAGGCAACTCATGAATATGTACACTTTAAATATTCTGTGAGGGGGTGTGCATAAATAAAATAAATTTATGTGTATGCTTCAAATAAATACAATAGATTGTTTAGTTGTGCCTTTTGAATTAGGTTTTCAGATATTGAATGAAACCAAACTATCTAAGCATGAGAAAAACACAACCTCCTACTAGATAAAATAGATACTAGTAATCGGCAACAAATAAAGTTTTTAGAAATAACAATATGAACAAAGAACAAATGCATAATTCTAGGGAATAAATTGCTAAGTTGCACACAAATCTACCATGTGATGAATAAGTGACATCAATGCATAGCTTGATGAAGTTGTTGAGTTTCAAATTAATCCATTTAGATACAAATAAATATTATTCAACTTGAAAAATGATTTTTGCAGTACAAGCATAGCATCAATCATCCTTTATAGTGTATTGTGCCCAAGGCACTTAGATAGGTTTACAAAGAAAATATTTCTAGGTTTCTACAAGGATTACTATTTATCCCAAAAATGTAATGTTTTAAAGAAAAATTACAAAATCTATTGAATAAATAGACAAAAAGAAATTTCAAAGCAAATTTAATTCTAAACATATATTAAAATAAAACTAACTAAAACGGCTGAAAATAAGCCCTCATATTATATGCAGAAATAGAATTGTCAGAAAAAGCCATAGCTAGAAATTGTAAATTGATGAAGGAACACCTATAATTTTGAAGAATCTTTTTGCATTGAAACTAGAAGCAAATATCTATGAATTTTTGTTTAAAAGTAGAAGCTGAAAAAATTCAAAATTTGGATATTTGTATCCCTCTCTTTGATTCCCAAATAAACCAGACTTGCTAATTATTTTGCCAAAAAAAAAAAAAAAAATTGAAACTTGGAAAATCTTCCTTTGAACATTGAAACTGCAAAATCAAAACCTTGTTGTAGCAAGTTTGAAATATTAGGATTCGAAAGCAACGGGCTAAAAACAACTTTAGATGTTGATGGTGCTCTCTCCACATGCTTCTGCCAATCAAAAATTGCCAAAACCCTATGTGCATGTTGTAGATGAATTTTCCACCACTTAGTCTTCTTAACGGATGCCAGACACACAATCCCAATGACTTAGCCATGTTTTAGTGAAAGCGTATTTTTACACTTGCAAAGCTCGATTTAGCATGTGTTGTTGGGGTCATTTAAATAATGAATATGAGTTTGGTACTTACCGTAAGAGTTATTACCATATTTTTATTAGAGGTGGAAGTGTGCATTGATTCTATCATTAGTATGTAGCTCTATCATGCACCATGCACCATGCACCATCAGGGTCATTGGCACTTTTTGACATGAGGTGAAACTTTCATCACTTATTGCCACTTTTTTACTTTAGGTGGAGCTTTCATCACTTACTACCACTTTTTAAAATGTAAATATTTAATGGTTTAGCAATGTTTACAATGTGAGGCAAAATTTTCAAGTGGTGTTGCCAAGACTAGTACGCATCTTCCCACTTTTACCTTCTTCTAATTTGGCACCTAAAAATATCAAATATTTATTTTATTTTGGCAAAGTCCCTACTCTATTTATGAAGTGCATGCTAGTCTAAAAGAATGCATTTACTTTTGTGTGTTGAAATCTTCTATACCTTTAAAATGGCATGTGTTACTATTTATCCACCCCTTCAATGCACTTTTCACATACTAAACTCCAAATTTCCAATGACTGTCACAGTCATTGTTATCTTGTCACAACCATAATAGTCACTATGGCATCATTGAATAAGTTCCAAGGGGAAGGGAGAGCATTTTGTTGGTCACATTTTCTCCATTTGGCATGTATGTTGACTTGGGCCTGGTTAGGGTTGCAAAAGGTTTTCTCTCCTACTCGATCTTTCTTTTTTTATGATCTTTTAAGCTTGGTTCACAAGCCCTAACGATCTCTTTGCTTAAACCCTTGGTCGATTTCATGAAAAAACCATAAAACCCTAAACCCTCAAAGACTTTGTTATGTTTTGTTGTTACTTTATGAAGTAACCTAAGTTTCATGTCCTCTAATTTGACATCAGGCAGGGCCATGTCTTTTTCCTAAGTCTTAAGCGGGTTTCTCTTTTAATTTGTCCAAATTTTTATGTCACTGACATACTTTATGTTTTCCATCTATCAAGAAAGTCTATTTTAATCCAACGATGGGTGTGTTTCCTCAAACGTGAAGATGCCTCTACTTTACTCATCAAGGCATAGAAATAAGGTGTCGTGTGTCCTTCTCAGATCTTGTGGGGTCAGCATCATTCAACAGTTAGTGGCCATCTTCATCCACCATCAGATCAAGTATCATCTACGGTTTGCATTATGCCTTAATCAGAAAGATGTGCAGAGTTTAGTCTTAAAGGATTCACGACAAGCTGACACATGGAAAGTGGTCAGAGGTAAGGATGGGATAAGCGTCGATCAGTTTCATCTAGATATTATAGTGTGTGTTAAGTCTAAAAGAGAAAATACCCAGAGGATAATGACCAAGGCTTTATGACAGGTGGACGTGTGTCCTTCCTAGGATGTGGGGTCTGCAGTTTGTTAGTTTTCAGCACCGTTATATTTTCTTCATCGTGTGGATGTCGTTAAGCCTCAAACAGAAAGCTGCAAGTTATTTATCCATTGAGGCTTAGCAACTGAGATACATGTGTCCTGCGGAGATCAAAGAAAATTAAAGTGTTCAACATTTTGATCCAATAATTGTCTCCAAATCTCGTAATGCTAGCGGCCAAGTAGATAACATTTGGAGATCTGGCGACAAAGGTAAGACTTGACTTTTTATGTTTTCATTGAATCTCATAAGATTGTGGTTAAGTCTTGAAAGATCAGGAGGTTCAATGAGGACTGTCGATGCTATTATGATCGGAGGGTTGTCTCTTGATCTCGTGAGTTAAGCCAAGTTAATTCTGTTAAGTTTTTAGGATAGCTGCAAATGTAATAACACTCTATGTTGTATGTATTTTCCAAATGCAACAATCTCTCTTTCATTTATATTGGGAATGAGGATAGGAGAGACATGTCCCTTAATGGGACATGTCTATTCATTATTATTTATAAGAAATGACATACCTCTTCCAACTAATTATAATTTAATCAATCTTATAATGTTTCATCAATAAATTATTAATTAAGAATAATAATATAATAATTTAATATTAAATATTAAACGTTATATGATTAATAATAATATAACATATATATTATATTATTATTAATCAACATATATTATATGTATTCTAATGATCATACGACTGAAGATACAAACATTAACACTCCCTCTTAGCTAGGGAGGATGA
>MU223281.1:2441228-2452512 GCA_018584345.1 Thuja plicata | reverse complement strand
TTGTTATTGCTTGAACATGATCATAACAAATTAAAATATCTCTTTAATGAAAGTCATTTTCAGAAATTTCACATAGACCCGTACATATTCAGTCATAACTTTTGAATCCAAGACTTTCTCTCCAATCTCTTCAGTGAGATTCTTTGAAATTGGGTTTTCACCAACATATCCGAAGTTTAGGAAAATCCAACGATGCATTTGTGAGATATGGTCCTTTTACCGAGACTGTATTTTCTGAGACAGCCACACATTCACCATCAACAAACTACTCTCTTACATTTGCAATCTAGCTCGGATACCATGTTAAGTTTTTAGGATTGCTACAAATCTAATAACACTCTATGTTGTATTTATTTTCCAAATGCAACAATCTCTCTTTCATTTATATTGGGAATGAGGATAGGAGAGACATGTCCCTTCATGGGACATGTCTATTCATTATTATTTATAAGAAATGACATACCTCTTCCAACTAATTATAATTTAATCAATCTTATAATGTTTCATCAATCAATTATTAATTAAGAATAATAATATAATAATTTAATATTAAATATTAAATGTCATATGATTAATAATAATATAACATATATATTATATTATTATTAATCTACATATATTATATGTATTCTAATGATCATACGACTGAAGATACAAACATTAACAAATTCATTTATCCAGCGATTCAGAGATAGCCTTTATCTCTGAATCACAAGACCAAACCACAGTTAAGATAAGTTTTTATAAACTTGGCAATATGCTTTATCTTCGAATCTCAAAATGGAGCCTGAGTCAGGCCAAGTCAAGTTGAGTTTTATTTGGCAATTCAGAGATAGCTTTATCTCTGAATCTCAAAACATAAATGCAGTTAGGGTCAAGTCTTATGAGACTAAATGTCAAATGTTGATTCAGATCAAGATCGGTGGGTGTCTCTGAATCTCAGAATAAAACCATAGTTAAGACAAGTCCTTCGAGATTGAAAGATACGAAGGATTGAAGTGCTCGGGTTAAAGACAAGTTAAGAAGTAAAGTAAAGTAAGGATCATAAAAGTTAAAGATTGATCTGATGGTGAGCGCTTTGCCTCAAGCTGGAGATGCATGAATGATAACCTTTAAGGCATCACGACAGTGTGTCACATGTTTGGATCAGATCTTCGAAGCCCAGGTAACTTAAAAAGGATCCACGGATCTATTTTAAAGTTGATTTAAAGTTTAAACCTCGGCCGTCGATGGAGAATTTTGCACTAGGTGTAGCCGTTGCAATGATTTTTCAAAATTTTAAATCCTTTCTCAGGGTTTTCAAAATGGTGATCTATGTCATCTTGTTGCAGAGTGTTTAATAGGTGAATTTGATTTCCTCGGCCGTGTATGAACAACTGTTGGATTTTGTATGAAGGAAATATTGGCGATTCTGAATGCATTTATTCAGAGATTATCTCCTTAGGGTTTCTAATTAGTTTATTAATCAGTTTAAAACCCTTATTTTTTCCTTCGCCATTAACAGTGGGTCCTCTGCCAGAGTGGTTTAAGGTGAAAATCATATATGTTTTTGGACCCTGAGATTTTCCAGAGAGGGTGGTTGGTGTTTCAAAATTCCAAAGGGTTAAGTATTATGGGGTAATTAATGCACATCAGACATTCCATTCATTTTTCCTTTTCTTGGGTTTTTTTCTTCAGTTTCCCAAGATGGTTGGCGGCTTGATTAGATTTCTTCAACAGGATGAATCAAAAGGAATGTTTCAAATAAAATATTACAGAGTTACTTGATTGTTGAAGTGAATTAATGATTCTTTTTCATGTAATATTTCAATGTTTTATCCCTAACCCTAATGGATCTTAAGCTTGTTGTAATCCTTGTTTCTATAAAAGGATTTCTAGGGTCACTTAGTGGGGATGGGAATTTTATGCCACAAAAGGCTTGTAAAGCTCTCCATATTTTGATTAAGATTATCAGTGCTATCCTTGGCACTGATTTCATATATAATTGATGTCTTGATATCAATACATGTTTGTATTTCCTGTTATTTGTGTGATCTAATTGAATAGTTGTCTCTATTATAGCTTTTTTTACTCGTTTGGATTGGTTGTTAAGGACATTTGAGTCCATCACTTTGTAAGGCAGAGTGTCAAACTGGTTTAAGGTTTCTTTCAAAGAGAGAATTAAATCCTTAAGGTAGTTTCAGTGAGTAGAGGATTGTAACATATTTGATGGTTATTTCTGCTTATGAGAAGTGTGAATGGATTATGTAAGGCATTGTCTAATTCTATGATCATTTACAGGATTTACATTTCATGTATCTTTGATTTTGAAAGTCTTTTCATATTAAGTGAATCCATGCCCATTGGATAAGGCACTAGTCTAATATGTTATATTTTTTGGTTCCCATCAAATTCTTATACAAATTTTTATCATTTCTATTTTATGTTACACATGTTACACCTGCCTGTTTGAAAAACTATTAAATATTTAAGGCAGAAGTTAGGTACACCCACCTAATCTTGTGGAGCTCAAAGTGAAGGAGGATTTAATCCTCGTTAATTAGACTTGTTTCTTGACATAATCATAATTTGGGTTTCATAGAGTCAAGCATTGTTTCTATATATTATTCTGCACGAAAAAGCTCCAAAAATTTGGCGACTCTACTGGGGAACTTTGAAGGAAAATATTCCTTATGGTTAGTGTTGTGTTTTCCCAACTAGTTTTGGGTGGAGACTCTGAGAGATCTCTGCAGAAGTGCTAATTAATATATATGATCCTATACACTTTTTCTTAATATCAATAACAGATATACCAGATCTTGGACAAGGAAACATCCAGAGGAAAAGATGGAAGACAAACTTCCAACTACCTCTAGAGGAGGTCAGTCAAGAAAAGGAAAGAATGATAAAGAAATTCCTAAAATTAAGAGACAAGAGGAGAACATTAGGGGAGAGGATCCAATCTAGCATAGTTGTGAATAAAATATATTAGAATATGAAGAGACTCCAAACTTGGGATTGGGTGCATATGGATATTATTATTATCCTAATGAGAGAGAGGAGGGATTTTCTCAGATAAGATGAAAAAAAATCAAGGTTGATCATTTAAAAATAAAATTATTGAGACAAATGGCAATGAATAATGTTGAAGAACCAAAGAGGGTTGAAGAGAAACCTGTCATCCGCCAAATCTTTGTTACTAAAGACCCTAAGAATAAGGTAAAGCAGAAGGCATCTAGTATCCATATTGAAGAACCAAAACCAAAGGATGTTTCTTTAGGTGGGATGTTGTAGGAAGATCTTGAGTTAGAATAAGCCAGTAGGGTCAAGGAAGAACTTGCCAAACAATTGGAAAAGGCTGAGTTGGAAGCAGCAGTTTTTGAGATTAAAAAGAAGCTAGCCTTCTTAAGTATCACTACAAGTAATACTGCAACAACAAGTGCTACACAAGTAGCTAGTCCTAGTCAAAGCAATCAGACTCTTGGTCCAGCTCAAGGTGTAAAAATTTTGGGTGGCCACCATACTACTATTGTATCAAACAACACAACAAATTAGGGAGCTATAGTAGGAGTAAGTGGATCTCATGCCGCTAAAAATTTTCAAAGAAGACCTATGCATTTGGATATGTATCATCCATTGTTCTTGGATGGCACTCCTGGTTACCCAAATATCATCCCAAATGAGGTAAGAGATAAAGTCTCTAGGTTTAGTGGAAATAATGCTATAACTTGTGAAGGACACCTTAAATCTATTCACTGACAAGATGACTAACTTTGAGATTGATCATGAGGATTTACTCATGAAATTATTTGTTCAATCTTTGGATTAAGATGCTAGATATTGGTATAGGAGATTACCTAAAAATAGTATAGCATCTTGGGAAGAACTTGTTGAATGTTTTAGGGAACAATATCATGAATATGTCAATTCAAGATTTATGTTGAATGAATTTAATAATATTAAGAAGTTCCCAAATGAAAGTATGGAAAACTTCAATAAAAGATTCCAAAAGGCCATGAACAAGTTATTTCAAGTTTTGAGACTAGATGAGCAAGTATGTTTAACTACATATTTCAATGCTATAGAAAGAAAGATGTCATATCTTTTAAGGTTTAAGAGTCCACATAGTCTAAGGGAATCTTATAAAATGGCTATAAACATTGAAAGCAATAGGCAAGCCTTAGGGAAAATAGGAAAGAGAGAAGATGGAAGGTTGTGGAAGGATACAAAAGGAAAAACAAGTAAACCTACCAAGGAGGAGGATAGGGTGGAAAAATTAGTAAGTGTAGTAGAAGACCTTGCTTCCAAGGTTGATAAAAATGACCGGGATCCTCATAAAAATAGGTATCAATATCAAAGGTATGATAGTTTCCCAAATTTGAGGGATATGCCATACAAGACAAATTGGAAGGATGACAGACCTATTGTGGAAAATCAGGAGAGCTAGAAGACTAAGGTAACCCCTGATCCTTTGAAAATAAATGCTGCACATAATGTAAAAAATACCCCTTGGTATCTTTCTTGCAATATGCCCCACTCTTATTTTCAATGTATTATTGTCCAAGCTTTAGTTGAGAAAATGAAGGATAGTAGTGAGCAGATGAACCTAGAACAAGAAGATCTTATGGTAAATATGTTCACTATGAATAGGCATAATGATGTGTGGTCTTCTGAAGATGAGGAACTAATTGTAAATGTAGATACTAAGAGAGAACATTTCCAAAGATACCAGCAACAAGTTTTCTTTGACTCAGATGATGAAACTGTTACTATGTTGTAAAATACTATCTATACTTCAGGCGATGATAGAGAACATACTCATTTCAGATTGCCTAGTGATGAGGATAAAATATATTTGACCATAGCAGAAATAAATCAAGCTAGGAGTGCTTACAATTTGAGAAATAGGAGGGTAGAGCCTGGTCAAGGTAAGCCTACTTCATTTTTCATTAAGGAAAGTGCCTCAAAGGTTGTTTCAGGATCTCAAAGAAAAGATAAAAATAAGAAGGAAGGTTCAAAACAAGGAGAGTTTTCTTCTGCCCAAGGAGAAAAGAAGGAAGTAAAAGTTGATAAGAAAGTTGTTACTGACAAATAGAGAAAAGGTAAGAGCACGGGTGGCATTTTGTCTAGATTACCTGCATTTAATATGAAACATGTTCTTACACAAATGAAAGTGTCAGTTCCTTTGATTGAAATGTTAAAAATAAAGGAACATAGGGATGTTGCAATGTCATTTTTCAAAGGGATAGTTGATGACCCTATTGATAATATAAGGGAGAGAAAAATAAAGGGTGTTAGTCATGATCCAAAAACACCTATCTTATATGTGGGTAATATGATTACCCAAGAACCCTCTCAAGTGGACCCTTTTTATGTAACCTTATTGATAAACAATAGACTTGTAAAAAATAGTATGATTGATTCTGGTGCCGCTGAAAATGTAATTCCACATGGTGTAGTGAAAGAATTGGGTATGGATGTTGATACTTGTTATGGGAGATTTTATGTCATGGATAATAGAGAAGTCCATGTGGTGGGAAATCTGAAAGGATTCGAGGTTAAGATGGTTGTCTTTCCTGAGGCAACTTACAAAATGGATGTAGTTATTGTAGATACCCAACCCCATTATGGTATGCTATTGTCTAGACAATGGGCTATAGCAGTTGGAGGTCATGTCCAATTGGTCTTATCTTATGCAACAATCCTAGTAAATGGGAATAAATTAAAATTGTATATAGAACCATGAGCACCAGTGATTGTTGAAAAGGTGCAAGATAATATTCTTAATCATTGTGTGTATGTAAACATGGAAAACTTCAGAGTAGAGAAGATCTTTCCACAGTGCAAAAATACTGATCCATTGATTGGAGAGTTGAAGACACAACAAGGTGGCCTGTGGAAAATGTACTTTGATGGAGCTTGTTCCAAAGATGGATCAGGAGCTCATGTTCTATTTATTTCTCCATCAGGTACTACATTCAAATACTCTTTCTTCTTAATCTTTCAGTGTACAAATAATATTATTGAGTATAAATCCTTTTTTTGGGATTAAATATTGCTACTAGGTATGGTATCAAATGTTTAAAAGTTTATAAGGATTCTAAGCTAGTAGTAGCACAAGTTAGATCCAAGTATGATGTAAAAAATGACAGATTAAAGATGTACAAGCATACTATTTGGGATCAGATTGAATTTTTTGATGCCTTTAACATTGAATGGATAGAAAGGTCAAAAACATCATGGCTGATTTCCTAGCTAATGTTGCTTTAAAGAATGGTGGTTTGACCTTGAGTGGGATATCAATTGTGTAAGTTAAGAGTAGACTAGTTGTGCCTCGCAATGTTTACAACTAGCAATTTTTTGAGGATGACCAGGATATTCTTAGGTTTATCCAGTGCCTTGACCATTATGAAGGCCATCATGTAGATTGTAATGCTTTAGTTGAGGTGATTGATGGCAAAGATATTGTTTTGGGAAATGAGGTTGTATAGTTAAGTTCTAATCAGATTCATAAGGGGATGATAGAAGCATTATTCAATGATCAAGATGATCATCTATCAAATAGGAGAAATGCTAAAATTGAGGATCTGGAGGAAGTAAATTTAGGATCAAAAACAACACCTCAAATGGTATATATTGGAAGGAGGTTAGATTCCCATGTAAGGGTAAATTTGATAAAATTGTTAAGACGACACAAGCATGTGTTTGCCTGATCATATGAGGACCTAAAATCCTATAGGGAGGACCTTTTCCAACATGATATCCCACTGAAACCAGGTGCCAAGCCAGTCAGACAAAAGCATAAACCAATAAAATCATTATTGTCCCCCAAGATGTAACAAGAATTGATGAGGTTGAGGGATGCAGGGATTATTCAACCCATAAGAGATTCAACTTGGGTCTCTAATATGGCTCCAGTGAGGAAAAATAATGGTGATATAAGGCTTTGTGTTGATTTTAGGAACTTGAATATTGCATCTTTAAAGGATAATTATTCTTTTCCAGCCATGGAGGTGATGTTGTACAAAGTTACTGGTTGTGATTTATTGTCAATGATGGATGGTTTTTCAGGCTACAACCAAGTGTTAGTAAAGGAATTAGAGAAATTTAAAAATGCATTCACTACTCCGTGGGGAACATATGTATATACTAGGATGCCCTTTGTCTCATAAATGCAGGGGCAACATTCCAGAGAGCTATGGGTGTTGCATATAAAGAATTTATTAGTTTATTTATGGTGATCTATCAAGATGATTTGATAGAATATTCCAAGAAAGCAGAGGACCATTGTGGGCATTTAGAAAATCTTTTTAATAAGGCTTTGGAATATGGTGTTTCTTTGAATCCTAAGAAATATCAATTTGCAGTAACAGAAGGAAAGTTGTTGGGATATATTGTGTAAAAGGAAGGAGTAAGAATTGACCTAGAGAGGATAGAAGCAATTCAAAAGGTCACTGCTCCAAAAAATGTCAAAGGGGTATAATCTTTCTTAGGAAAGATTAATTTTGTGAGGAGGTTTATTGCTAACTTTGCAGAGATTATTAAGCCTATAATTAAATTTTTGAAGAAGGATGCAAATTTTGAGTGGGATGAAGGAGCACAATTTACTTTTGAAAATATCAAGAAGATAGTTCAAGAAGCACCTATTTTGAGGTCTCCTGATTACAGTAGGCCATTTTCATTATTTTATTTTGCATCCTTTCATCCAATTTTTATTGTGTTATTGTAGAAGGATGAGGAGGGTTATGAACATCCCATTGCATTTCTCAGTAAATCTCTCCAAGCTGTAGATTTGAACTATGATATGATGGAAAAAAAAGCATATACCCTAGTTAAAGCTGTGAAATCATTCAGGCCTTATCTGTTTTGTGCCAAAGTGATTGCATGTGAACTTCATGCAATAATCAAGGACATTCTTACCCAATCAGAAGTTACTAGTAAACGATGCAAATGGATAAATATGATTCAAGAATTTAATTTGGAAATCCATATTACTAAATTAGTAAAAGGATTAGGCTTAGAAAAGCTAATGACTAAAGAGAATATGGATTTGGTTCAGGTAAATAATGTAGGAATACAAGATTTAATAGTGACTAGTTTGCTGACACTATTGAGAAATTGCAGAAAAGATTTTTGTGGTCGGGCATGAAGGAAAAAAATAGAATCCATCTTGTGGCATGGGAGAATGTGTGCAAACCTATTAAATATGGTGGTCTCAGCATCAAAAAAATTAAGGATATCAATCTTGCCCTATTGGCCAAACAAATTTGGAGAATTTTTGGGGAGGAAAAAGGTTGGAATAAAATTCTTAAATCCAAATACCTTTTTGCTACTCCCTCTATTGAGGATTTCCTTTCCTCCCCCCTCACAGTGCATGACTCAGTGATATGGAATAGTATTTTGAAAGCTAAACCTCTTGCTGCTAAAGGGGCTCGTTGGAAATTTAACAATGGTCTAAAAATCATTTTTTGGGAAGATCCTTGGTTTAGGGATAAACCCCTCATTTAGTACCCTGATCTGGCCCACTTTGTTGACATATGCTCTACAAGAATTGGGAGTAAAGTTGTGGATTATTGGAGAGATAATAACTGGGTTAATCTCAGTGATATTAATCCTCTACTGAATGTTGTTAATATTGACCTAACCCCCTAGGAGATCAAAGCTAATTTTGAAGACCAGCTCATTTGGTCCCCCAATCCCAGTGGTAGCTTCACGGTGGCATCATCTTACTCTCTTCTTTCTTCCTATGGTTCAAAGCCCTATTGGGCTAAGGTTTGGTTTCCTTCCCTTATCCCCAAAATTAACTTTTTCTTCTTGTTGTTTTCCAAGGACAAAATCCTTACCACTGAGAATCTTACTAAAAGAGGTTGGATGATACATAATGTATACACCCTAAAATGGTCGCCTAGACTTTGGGCCCCATTTCTCAATTTATCAAATTCCTGAATCAATATTTTCAAATATCAACAATATCAATTATATCAATTTCCTTGATCAAATCATAATCAATTCAATATTTCCTAAGGTTTGAGCCTTATTTAATTTAAAAGAGAAAAAATAAAAATAAAAATCTTATTTAATTAAGAGAACATGTTCTCTTTTAATTAATTAAAAATCTCTTTTAATTAAATAATAAAATCACTTTATCCTAAGCCTTTATTTAATTAAAAGGAATTTCCTCCTCTTTTATTTAAATAAAAAATCCCCACTTTTCTTCTTATCCTATGTTGCACAAATAAAGCATTATTTTTATTTTATAAAAAGGGAAAAAGCACTTTTTGTCTTATGTGGGACACAAAAGTCAACTCCTATTTTCCTATTGGAGAATATTTGTGCACAAGGATCAAGCTTCCATTTTTCTCCACCCTTGATTAAGACTTTTGCCTCTTAATCTCAATGGTCCATTTCATCTCATTTCTTATAAAAGGAGAGCTCTCTCCTTCATTTTGATATTTTAGGTTTTGATGCTAATGTTATGCTGCAAGTTTTCTAGGTCACTTTGGAGCTTTCTTTTTGAAGATTTGGAGCATTCTTAGTTTTTGCATTTACATGTTATCATAGTTTCATTTCTTGCATTATCATGGCATTCTTAGCTTAGATTTCCTTTATGCTTTAGATTAATTCATCTAGCTTAACTAGGAGGCTTTGTAATACTTGTTCTTTCATTTTTCATAGCTTAGCTTGCATATTCATCTTAATCTAGCTTGCATTGCATTTCATTCTTGATTCTTGAGGATATTGGCATTCTTGCCATTGTCTTCATTGAATCTCCCATTGCATGGTTTACTAGCAAGGTTATAGGCTTAATAGCTCTAGCTGAGAGCATTCTAAAAACCCTTGCACTCCATGCCTAGGGAGCTATGGATCAATTTTTGAGACCTCATTCTTGAGTGTTCTTGAATGTAAGGATTCATAGAAGTGTGACACAATTATAGCACACATTTTTGACACCTACCGTGGGGCATGAATTAGATGCTATCTTTATATGAAAGATGTTGAGTCTTCTACCCATCTACTCCTACACTGTCAATTCACTAGGGAGGTCTAGAGGGTAGTGTTGCAGCATTGGAATATCAGCTGGGTATTCCCTAACACAATTAAGGAGTTCTTGTCACAATGGAGTCCTCCCTTCTCTCACCATTTGGGAAAAATTATTTGGAATTACACTACCCCCCATGTTATTTGGAGGATTTGGAAAGAAATAAATGATAGGATATCAAGAAATAAAAACTCTACACATTTGTTGATTGGTTCTAAATCTATAAGAAGTATTGTTGAAAACATCAAAATGGCTTGTGAAATAAAAACTAAACTCATGGAAGGCATCTCCGATAAGGATTTTATTATGCACTAGAAATTTTCTTCTACTGCTAAGCCTATTTCCAGTATCTATGAGAGAGTTGTTTGGAAATCCCCTCCTCCTAGCTGGCACAAAGTTAACTTCGATGGCATGGCTAAAGGTAACCCTGGCATTGTTGGATGTGGTTGCATTGTTAGAAATTCTCAATGTATCTGTATGGCTGGTTATGCTATCCATATTGGCTCCCAAACTTTCCATGTTGTTGAGGCTATGGCTGCCCTCTACGCCTGTAAATTGGCTAAAAGTCAAAATTGCTCCAAATTATGGCTGGAAGGAGACTCCATGAATACTATTAATTGTATTAATGGTATTCATAATTTGTCATGGAATACAAGTCATAGCATATCACAGATTAAAAAGATCTTATCATAATTTGATGTTACAGATTTCACTCATGTGTTCAGAGAATTGAACGATCTGGCTGACAGCCTGGTGATTGTGAGAGCATATAGTGATGATGTTAGATGTTGGAAAGGCAACCAAGGCTGCTTAAGTAAAGAATTCCTTAGACTTATAAGTGTGATAGCTAAATGTGGGCCTGTAATTTAGCCATGCACTTCAACATGGTCATTATACTTCAGTTGCATACAAGAATGAATATGGATTCATTCATCTTGCATGTCTGAAAGAGTCAACCTGTTGCCTTCTAGAAGGCAGGAGTATGAGCTTGCTCTCAGATCATTGCAAGCTCAGTGACTACACACTAACCTACATGAAAGATTTAGAGCTATATGTTGAAAGTAAAATGTTGATTAATCTAAATGATTATGCAATTTGTTGTTCATCCAAAGCTGATTAAGATTCATTTTAGAAGCACAAAATTGAAATATGAGAGATTCAGTTTTAAGCCCAAAACAAAGTGTGCTCTAAGTTAGATTGATTTGCATGCTTTGAAAGTAATAAACAACAATAAAAGATAAATGATTAATGCTAAGAATGCTAACA
>MU223281.1:2396813-2431601 GCA_018584345.1 Thuja plicata | reverse complement strand
TGAAATGTTTCCAAAATGATAAACAGTGGAGAATCAGTTAACTGAGTGGAACTGGATTGTTTCCATTTTGATAATCAGTCAACTGAATTTGATGATGTCATATGCATTTTTAATAAATTAATTGATTATGAATGCACATTTATGATTTTTATAATTAATTTAATTCCTTTTTTATTTAATTGACAATTTTGTTATTTTTATTTAATTAATGTCATAATATCAATTAAATAATTAACATAAGATATATTTGCCAATGTATTGTGATTTTAGGAATTAATTAATTAATCAAGTAAGATGAATAATTAGGACCTGGGTTTTAGGTCAGATCAGTTTGATTTGATGAATTGCCTATTTGATTTAGGACTTAGAATAATCAAGATTAGGGTTTCTTGATTAATTGCTGAGATTGAGGGTCTATGGTTTAGGTGACCATTTTTAGGTGATTACAATAAGGTACTACTAAATCCACCAAAATCTCAAATCAATTACTAATCATGATGATAAAAAATGATAGTTTGTGTAGTTGCCTTAAACATGTGCCTCACACGCTCCAAGGTCATTGCAGTAATAAATACAACCGTGGGAATGGGACAATCAATTCCTTTAAAGTGACGATCGCTATCATAACTCACTTACTCTACATTTCTTTTTGCAATTTTGGCATTTCTCCTGTGCTAAAATCTAAAGGCTGGTGGGAGGTAAACTGAAATGCGAAGAGCCTACGGTCTGTAAATGGAAGAAAGAGGTTAAAGTTAGAAAACATAAAGGAGGGTGGGGTCACTTATTACATGGAGAGACTTCATGGCTACGACAAAGACATTTCCAAGGAGTTTCCTAATAGCTAGGATAACGGTAATGTGACTATTTATGGTAAGTCTTTTTGTGTAACAGAGAAACTTATTTATGTTATTACAAGTCTATATATGTCTGGGTTGAAATACTACAGAACGTAGAGTTATGGCCCAAAATGTGGCTAGAATTTACCCTAAGACTCTAGGGGAAAGAGGCCTTCTAGTGAAATAGTCTGGAGACTTTGTCCTTTGGTGCCATATGAAGCTCTTCTAGGCTAAACTTGTCAAAGACCTAATGCAATATTTTACGCTTGAGGGTTGTTATAATAGGTTTTATAACTTCCATTTTATGCTCATAAATCATTTTCATTACAAGAGGAAAATCTCTTTCCCCTACATCCTACTTCAATCTCTTGGCAATAACATTATGAAAAATAGGAAGAGTGTTGAGAAGCCGATTCTTCACGATGGGCTTATTTTTCTAATTTACGAGTATGCTAAATTCAAGCTCCAGGAAAGCACCCAGGTCTCTAGTAATATCAAGGAGAAGAAGGGTAAAAGACCCATAAAAATGGTAGTAACACTCCCAGAAAGAAGAGGAAGGGAAAATCCATGGAAGAATTAGTTGAAGCTGCTAAAATCCTCATAGAGGAGACTGGTGTGGATACTAATAATGATACTGAGGTCAAGGAGGAAACTAAAAATATTGACATGGGAGAAGTGGAAAAATTCCTCTCTGAGGAGTTTGGTATGGAAACTAAAGATGATACTGATGCCCAGGAAGAGGAAAATAGTGAGTCCTCTCAGGAAATGGGAAGCGACAATGCCCGCAATGCCAAATCTGAGGATATGGATACTGAAGGCCCTGAAGATAACTATGTCCCTGAGGATACTAGTAACCAAGGTGAAGTGAGGGCTATCTCCCCTAAGAAGACTGCTAAAGAGCCCCCAATATCTAAGACTCACGCGAAGGTTACTATCTTTCCCCAAATTTTACCTATTTTGGTGAACTCTGCTAACTCGTCGTCTAAAGAGGGCATGAATTCCAAGGCTATCTCTGAGAAGATTGAGGTGAATAAAGTAGAGGGTAGTGACAAATAGATTAAAGATAAAGAGGATTCTGGGGGTATCCAAGAGAATGCAATGGAGAAGATCCAAGAGACTACTAGGTTTATGCAGGTGGTGAAAGAGCGGACTGAGATGGACTACTAGATGAATTCTTGGTTGTTTGAAGAAATCAAAGACATCAATTGTAAGTACGCTGAGATTGAGGAAAGAGTGAATAAAATTTCTCTGCTGATTTCTAAGCCTATGCATACTAGAATAAATGAATATGAGACCCAAGCTGAAGATGCAAAAAAAAGGCTGCTGAAGAAGCTTGAACTAAAGATAAATGCGGTGGTCAATTTCCGCCTGCAAACTACTTCCAGCCGTATACAGGGTATAAAAGACACCCTCAGTAGAATCATGAAGAACAACTATGAGGGCATGAAGGTGACTGGCAGAAATTTGAGGGCTCTGCTCTCTGTTCTTGAAGGGAACTCTATTCCCATTATCGTAGAGGATGATGTTGTAAAAGATCCCAGCACTGCTGGCCCTAGATCTCATATTAGGGCTAGTTCTAAAAATATGAAAGTTGTTAACACTAAGGAAATCAAGGATCTTAGGGAGGCCATCCAGAAATACAACTTGCTGACGGCTGACTCGACGGAGATTATGGAAAAATTGACCTAGCTGTGTTGTTCCTCGTGCTCATGTGTTTTTTGTCTGTTTAGCTTCTTTTTTCTAGTTGGTTGTGTTGGGGGGATTCTATTGTCTCCATCTCTTTCCCTCAGCTGATCCTTTTTGTTGTGTTGTTCTATTTTGCTGTGATGTTTACTGCCTATCTTTCTCTCTAATTATACAGGGTTATGGTTCCCTTCAAAAATTGCTTTATCCTCAATCAAAAATAATGACTAGTATTGAAAGACAACCTTGTTATGTTGATATCATGTACTTTCTCAAAAATGCCAAATGCCCTGAGACTATGACTGATAATCAGAAAATAACCCTCAGGTTGCAAGCCCAAAGATACACATTAATACAAGGATATTTATATTGGAAAGACAAAAATGGTGTACTTTTGTTATGCTTAGATGTAGGGCATGCTGAAAAGGTCCTAAAAGAAATGCATGTTGATGTGTGTGGTGGAAATTATTATGCCAAGACTACTGCTCACAAAATCCTTAGGGCTGGTTATTTTTGGCCCTGTCTATTTAAATATTCCTTCAAGTTTGTACGAAAATGTGAAGCATGTCAGAGACTTGCTTCCAAGCTGAAGTATTATGGTGCTTTGTTACTAAATCTAGTAGTGGCTGAGGCACCTTTTTCCATGTGGGGGATTGATTTCATTGGGGATTTTTCAGAAAAATCTAGTGGTGGACATAGTTGGATATTGGTTGCCACAGATTACTTCACAAAATGGATAGAGATAATTCCTACTAAGAAGGAAACTAGTAAGGTGGTCATTGACTTTCTGATGGAAAATGTTCTGACCATATTTGGTGTCCCTATAAAATGTATAATGCACAATGCTATGTGTTTCAGGTCAAAATAATTTAAGGATTTTTGTGATGAATATGGAATTATGATGTTATACTCTTCCCCATATCATCCCCAAGCTAATGGACAAGAAGAATCCAATAATAAGAGTATTCTGCATACTTTGAAGAAAACTTTGAAAACAAACAAAAGAGCTTGGCATTCTAAGTTAAAGCTAGCTTTATGGGCTGGTAGAGTAACTGTGAAAAAGGCTACTAACAAGTCCCCTTTTGAATTAGTGTATGGCATGCAGGCCAGGTTACCATTGAATAATTTACTTCCTATTTATAAATTCATTGAGGATGAAGGGTTGGAAGTAAGTGATGCCATGCATAATAGAATGATCCAATTGGTTGAATTGGATGAAATCAGACGAGAAGGGCAAAATAAAAACTTGCAGAGACAATAGAAAGTGAAATATATGTTTGACAAAAGAGCTAGTAATAGAAGGTTTCGGCCAGATGACATGGTATTACAGTGGAATGCTAAGGCTGAAGACAAAGGGAAACATAAGGATTTTGAATCCTTATGGTTAGGAAATTATATCATTCATTAGACACATGGTAAGGATTCATATTTCTTAAGAAATTTGGATGATGAGGTATTGGATTTGTCAGTGCATGGACAATTCCTAAAACCTTTCTTTATTAGAATTTTCTTTCCATGCATAGTAGTCATGTATATAGGTAGTTGGTTTTAGGTGTGATGGTGTTCTATAGGTTGCACATTTGTATATATTCCTGAGTTTTGATTGTAGAGCTTTGTCTTGTCCCTAGTCTACTTTTCCCAGAGTTCTGGTTTCTTACCTTGATCTTGCAATCAAGCATCCTCGGTTAAAGCCATTATTGGTCATATTTTCTCTATTTGGCATGTATATTGACTTGGGCTTGGTTATGGTTGCAAAATTTTTCTCTTATGCTAGATATTTCTTTTTATATGATGTTTTAAGCCTGGTTTACAAGCCCTAAAGGTCTCTTTGCTTAAACCCTTGGTTGATTCCATGAAAAAACCCTAAAACCCTAAACCCTCAAAGACTTTGTTATGTTTCATTGTTACTTTATAAAGTAACTTAACTTTCATTTCCTCTAAATTGACCTCGGGTGGGGCCATGTCTTTTTCCTAAGTCCTAAGCGGGGTTCTCTTTTAATTTTTCCTAAGTTTTATGTCCTAGACATACTTTATGTTTTTCATCTTCTAATCAAGTCTATCTTCATCCAACGGTGGGCATGTTTCCTCAAATGCAAAGATGCCTCTTCTTTACTCATCAAGTCATAGCAACAAGGTGTCATGTGTCCTTCTCAGATCTTGTGGGGTCAGCATCATTCAACAGTTAGTGTCCATCTTCATCCACCGTTAGATCAGGTATCATCTACGGTTCATGTTATGCCTTAGTCATAACGATGTGCGGTGTTTATTCTTCAAGGATTCACGACAAGACGACATGTGGAAAGTGGTTGGAGGTAAGGATGGCCTAAGCATCGATCAGTTTCATCTTGATCTTACGGTGTGCATTAAGCCTAAAAGAGAAAATACCTAGAGGATAATGATCAAGTCTTTGTGACAGGCGGACGCATGTCCTTCTTGGGATGTGGGGTTCGCAGTTTGTCAGTTTCCAACACCATTATATTTTCTTCATCGTGTGGATGTCATTAAGCCTCAAATAGAAAGTTACAAGTTGTTTATCCATTGAGGCTTAGGGACTAAGTTACATGTGTCCTACTAAGATCGAAGCAAAGTAAAGTGTTCAACATTTTGATCCAACAGTTGTCTCCAAATATCGTAATGCTAGCGGTCAAGTAGATAACATCTGGAGATCTGGCGACAAAGGTAAGACTTGAATTTTTATGTTATCGTTGAATCTCATAAGGTTGCGGTTAAGTCTTGAAAGATCTTGAGACTCAGTGAGGATCGTCGATGCTATTATGATCAAAGGGTTGTTGCTTGATCTCGTGAGTTAAGCCGAGTTAAGTCATGTATCCAGTGATTCAGAGATAGCCTTTCTCTCTGAGTCTCAAGACCAAACCAGAGTTAAGACAAGTATTTAGCGACTTGGCAATATGATTTATCTTTGATCTTAGAATGGAACATGAGTCAGGCCAAGTCAAGTTGATTTTTATTTGGCGATTTAGAGATAGCTTTATCTCTGAATCTCAGAACAGAAATGCGGTTAGGGTCGTCTTATGAGATTAAATGTCGACCGTTGTTTTGGATCAAGATTGGTGGCTATCTCTGAATCTCAGAATAAAACCATAGTTAAGACAAATCCTTCGATATTCAGAGATACGAAGGATTGAAGTGCTCGGGTTAAAGACAAGTTAAGAAGTAAAGTAAAGTAAAGTAAGGATCAGACAAGTTAAAGATTGATCTAACGGTGAGTGCTTTGCCTCAAGCTGGAGATAAATGAAATATAACCTTCAAGGCATTGCAACAGTGTGCCGCATGTCTGGATCAGATCTTCGAAGCCCAAGTAACTTAAAAAGGATCTAAAACTCTGTTTTAAAGTTGGGTGAACCCACAATAGCCCGGTTACACTTTTTTTCCTGAACGAACACTGAACTCTATATTTTGAAAAAAAAATGTTTCAAATTTGGATGCATATTGCCATTAAACCGTTTGAAATCATAAGATGAAGTAAACTAGAGCCTTTTAGGATTTTATGTCTAGATTCTAAATATATTTATTTATTTATTTTTAATTGATTTGAATGGTTTATTTTTTCTCCCACGAAAACTGCTATGTTGCTGAAAACGTCATTTTCAAAGAGTTACATTGACTTCATAGAGCATACATTTTATTCTAAAATAGATATAAATGTGCTTCTTTCGAATTTAGTTTTGTAACATCCTTAGGGAGGGCATGCAATTGGTTTGATGACATTATCATGATTATTGCATATTTTATGAACATTTGAAGTTGAGTAAACCGTAATTTTGACATACATTGACTACATAGCTTATAACTTGTTGTGTATTTATTGAAATTAAAATTATTATTTTTGATAGAAAGTAGACTTGAATACAGAGTGAATTTTTATTTTCAATTTTTTTTCTCTTTTCTACTATTTTTCATTGAACGTCAAACTTGGAGGTTTATATTTGATAAAAAACCTACATTCGATGCACGTCAAAAAACATAGGCTTAATTAAATAAAAAATTGTCAAATCTATATTCGTTATAAAGCTCATTCAGAGTACTTGTGTGATGAAAAAGGATGTCTCCTTATTCTTCCATTTGAGCCCTATGCTTGATCCCCAAAGCCATGAAAATGTTAGACTTGTGTTGACCTCTGCAAATGGCCTCTAATCAGAGACTTTTGATAGAAACTACTTTCGATAGAAAGTATTTGACTATAATTTCCCTTAATCAAGGACTTTCGATAGAAATTAATTTCTTTCTAAATCCACCTGCTTTGTGAATTTCAAGAGGAATTGCTTCCTTTGAAAAAGTGTAACCCACTATTGTGGGTTCACCCAGTTGATTTAAAGTTTAATTCTCGACCGTAGATGGAGAATTTCATGCTAGGTGTAGCTGTTGCAACCATTTTTCTAATATTTAAATCCTTTCTCAGGGTTTTCAAAGTGGTGATCTATGTCGTCTTGTTGTAGAGTGTTTAATAGGTGAATTTGATTTCCTGGACCGTGTATGAATAGCTATTGGATGTTGTATGAAGTAAATATTGGTAGTTATGGATGCATTTATTCAGAGATTATCTCCTTAGGGTTTCTGATTAGTTTATTAATCAGTTTAAAACCCTTTTTCTATCCTTCACCATTAATAGGGGGTCCTCTGCCAAAGTGGTTTAAGGTGAAAATCAAATATGTTTTTGGATCTTGAGCTTTTCTACAGAGGGTGGTTGGTGTTTCACAATTCCAAAGGGTTAAGTATTCTCAGGTAAGTAATGCACATCAAACATTCCATTCATTGTTCCTTTTGCTGGGCTTTGTTCTTCAGTTTCCCAAGATGGTTGGCGGCTTGATCAGATCTCTTCAACAGGATGAATCAAAAGGAATGTTTCAACTAAAAGATGAAAGAGCTGATTTATTGTTGAAGTGAATTAATGATTATATATCATTTAATATTTTAATGTTTTATCCCTAACCCTAATGGATCTGAAGCTTGTTGCAGTCCTTGTTTCTATAAAAGGATTTCCAGGATCACTTAGTGGGGATGGGAATTTTATGCCACAAAGGCTAGTAAAGCTCTGCATATTTTGATTAAGATTATCAGTGGTCTCCTTGGCTCTAATTTTATATGTAATTGATGTCTTGATATCAATATATGTTTGTATTTCCTAGTATTTGTGTGATCTGATTGAATAGTTGTATCTGTTCCAGCTTTTTATACTCCTTTGGATTGGTTGTTAAGGACATTTCAATCCATCACTTTGTAAGGTAGAGTGTCAAACTAGTTTAAGGTTTCCTTCAAAGAGAGAATTAAATCCTTAAGGTAGTTTCAGTGAGTAGAGGGTTGTAACAGATTTGATCGTTATTTATGCTTGTTAGAAGTGTGAATGGATTATGTAAGGCATAATCTAATTCAGTGATCATTTACAAGATTTACATTTGATGTATCTTTGATTTTGAAAGTCTTTGCATATTAAGTGACTCCATGCCCATTGGATAAGGCACTGGTTTGATATGATGGATTTTGTGGTTCCCATCAAATTCTTATACAAACTGTTATCATTTCTATTTTATGTTACACATGTTATGTCTGCCTGTTTGAAAAACTATAAAATATTTAAGGCAGAAGTTAGGTACACCTGCCTAATCTTGTGGAGATCAAAGTGAAGGAGGATTTAATCCTCATTAATTGGACTTGTTGCTTGACATAATTAGAATTTTGGTTTCATAGAGTCAATCATTGTTTCTATATAAGATTCTGCAAGAAAAAGCTCCAACACACGCATTGAGTCTTCAAGAAGACTCGTAGTTTATATTAGATTAAAATGACTATGTAGGTCTATGAGGATAAATTCATGCAGTTAATGAAGAATGGAGTGTCAAAAGAGAATGAAGGAGAGAGTAAATTTTCTGCGCATTGGCCCTCTAATGAAGCTAACAATATGACCTTCAAGAAAGGCTACAAGGTATCACAAGATTTCATAGGTGGTTTTATATTTGTGTGAGATATCACAAGAGAGAAGATACTAATGGTGGCTATATTAAAAACATGTATGTTGTTGATAGTGTAAAGGTTGTAACTACTGAATCATAGTGTGCAATAGTGACAAAATGTACAAGGTGCCTACCCACATGAAAACATCATACTTAGTATTTATGTAGTATACTAACATTGTCTATGGTCAGATTATAGTTGCATGTTTATTGGCGTTCCTTGAGATTGTTGGACAATCAGATTATTTGTAATCCCATGAATAGGTCTATTATACCATACGTATTAGTTCATTTGATTATGCTAAGTTTAGAAGGTTTGAAGATTAGACTGTGTACAAATATGATCAAGCATTCTTGGTGAGTAACTAGAATGAGTACATTAGTTTGACACTTTGTATAAAGTTAAAAAATCATGTTGTATTAACCACTATTCCAAGGAGATGTGTAACCTATACGGGAGCATTTCCAAGAGTTTAAGACTTATGGTAAACATCCCCCCCACAACACCAACACCTTTGCCAAGGGTGCCACTAGGTCTCTTGCTATATGACACATGTCGTTGCATACTGATTACAACATTTAACTTTATGAAAACTAGTTTTCTTTTCATGGAGAACTTGGAGAATTTATATTGCATATTTTTCCTTGAAGATTTCAATTTTCATATCAGTGTTTCTCCCCCCACGGTCATCCCCTTTCTATCCCCAATTTTAGGTCCTTGGTCCCCCAATCCTCATAACCTATCCCTACATCCCCATGTCCACCCATAAAGAAACTCTATGTAAATATAATCTTGACTTATTGAGTGGAATTGAAAAGGAGTGAGCTATGTTACCACCCCTATAATTCTCTTATTAAAGATGTTATGATGGTGGGATAATATGGAATGCAGTGTAGAAACCAGATATTGGTTATAAGAAGTGGTTTAGTATATGAATATGGTAGTGTGTTTGGTGTTCATGAGAAACACAATGCCTTGATATTTCTACTATCTACCAATTTTTAACATTGAAACATGGCATGAGATTAATTTATTAATTGAACATCAACATATCCCTTTGTACTCACTTTACATACGATTGGGAGAATGAAGGCCCTTGTGTTGTATTAGTTAAGAATTAAAAGTGGTATAACTGTAGTGATTGTAAGCAATTTTAAATACAACGAGGAAGATCTTGGCCAGTGTGCAGGCTTGCAGGAGAAGGTTCACTCATTTTAAATACACACTCATAGTAATATAAGTTGTTTATGCAAATTAAATTAATGACTGACAAGTAATGTTGTGTCCTAACTATCTCTTCCCAGATAAATTTATTCAAAACTATTGAGAAAGATATTTCATAAGGTAAAACTGAAAGATGCTGAGGAGGGTTGGGCACTTGAAGCAAAGAGAATTGAACTTCAATTGGAATGTTTTTACAGTCAATGTTTTTATATTTTTGGGAAATCATAATAGTTTTAGAATCAATATAGTTAATTGGAGGACATAGATTACATCTTGTTAGCTTGTTTACTCTATTTCTCTTCATAGTGGAATAGTTAGAGAGGGAAATAAAAAACATAGAACTAGACAATGATGCAAAGTGTATAGAATAAGAAAAGGAACTTGATGCTTTAAATGCACAATTAGCTCCTAGATTGCAAGAAATTAAGCGATCAGAGAAAAAAATAGTTGAAAATTTTGTTGAGTTATACGCTTGATCTTTGTTCTCTTTTGATATGTTTAATACCTCATTATGGGGTGACCTTTGTCTTAGATGCCATGAGAAAGGGCTATCTCTTCCCTCTTGAATACACATAGGATGTGCACCTATCCAAAAAGCTCACCTAGGTGTATGTTTTTGGGTAGATATTTGATTTCTCTTTTTTTGCTGATAAGATTAACATCTCCCAAAGGGGGTCCCTTTAGCTTGGATGATGCACCCAAGAGGAATATCATGTGTTTGAAGGCATCATTCAAAAAGGTAAGATAATAAAGAGTTCAAATGAGATATCATGACAGCGACAATGGTGATGAGAAAAGATAAGCACATGCATAATGGGTTTATTGACAAGAATATGAATTCACAGTGAGCTCAAAGGGGAGATTTGGAAGGCCATTTTGACTGTCACAAGCATTTTCAAGATCATTCAATATTTTTATGCATAGTAGTTAAGTATTACAAATTTTTTCAAGGAATACAAAGTGATGAGAGCCATGAACAATATGTCTATAGTCATTATAGTGGTATAAATGCATGGAATTGAAGAAGGATATGCATACAAGATAGTCCAAAGAGTATAAATTAAGAGAACATTAATGTACTATCCATACAAGAACAATAAAGAGAAAATTGAAGAAATTAATAAGTGATTAAGGACAAAGGTTTAAGGTTGTTTTTTGAAGACACAAAGTGCAGGTCAATCACATAACTCATTGATTTTGTCTAGTATAGAGGTGTGTAAATGTGAAAAGATCTTTTATATTTTGGGCATGAACATATATACAATGATTTTCTCACAAAAATTTCAAAGCAGATGTAACTAAATGTAATGTTAAAATTTATAATTATAGAAATGTTTGAATATTTACATACTTTTTAGATCATTTGTCAAAGCTGCCATGCAAACTGGTGTTGTCAATTGTAGCATTTGGGTGTAGACTGAAGAATAGTAGGGCATCCCATTTGTTGGGATTCACTGCATACAAAAAAGAGGTTTGAGAAGAGAAGAGAACATTGAGCACATTTGATAAATGTCTCTGAATATAACAGATAATTAAATTCAAACTTTTAGCGATAACTCCTGAATAGCCACACTTGGCACATTTTGACCATGAATCATCTTTTGGTTGGCTTAGCCTTGCCTGAAAATTAAACATATGTATCAGCAATATTTTAATAATGGTCATAAGTACTAAATTTCACCTTGGAAAATAAACAAAATAATGAAACATCTAAAAATTATAGAGCACATAGAATAGTAGATTTCAGGATGCTAATCTCTGAATTAGGAAAGATGATCTCCCCCCTTCTCCACATTAGATAAATATATCAGCACTATGTAAATTCTATGACCACCCATGGCTTGATTGAGTGTATTGTGGAAAAAATCAAAATGAGGTTCATATTTCTGGCCATTTTCATTATGCAAAATTTGCATTGCCTCTCCATTTTTTGAATACAACATTTGCAATACGAATCAGTTCAACAAAAGAAGAGCACATGTCAATAAAATCTATAACAATCTCATTTGAGTGTGATCTCAATAAATAAAACTAATAGAAGGATATCAAATTCCCTTTGCAGGCTGTGTCGATGGAGGTCACTGCCAGTCGATGGGGTTTCTTGTGATGTGCATAACCTAACCGGACGTGCCCAAATGAAGGATATCAGTGCAGTTTGTGAAATTTTGTTCTAAAATATCCTCCTTTTCCTCTAAATTTTTTCCTCCTACCTTCCTCTACCTCTAATTAACGCCTAAATGAAAATGCTACCTCTAATTAACGCTTAAATGAAAATGCATGAGTGTTGTCTTAAGTTTTAAATTAAGACAATAATAATGGTTTTCATTTTTATATATAATAATTAAAATAATAACTTAAATATTTAAGATGAAATTTTAATTTCATCTTAAAAAAATATTCTAAAATAGTCTTTTATATACTAGTGACAATGCACTCAAGTCTCTACAAGTCCTTAAAAAGATGTAGGCAGAAAATGGTGATTTTTTATTCTAAAAAATTAATTTTGTTTCTCAGCTTCAATATAGTTGTTGAAATCTGGAGACACTTTTAATCAATACTCATGTTCAATGTTTCCCACCATGTTCCCTAGTCGGCCAATTACTTCTTCCAAAAAATCACACTTTCAGCTGATAAAACCCATAAATAAACTCTAGCCACATAACAGTTTGTTAGTAATCGTACATAAGAAAAATCTCTTCCAAAAACACAAACCAGAATGAAAAAATGGTCCAGCATTAGGAAAGTGAGAAATATTCATTTTAAATCAAATCCCAATCTATAAGGTTTCACGAAGGTAGCAAGCACAACAAAATATGGATGTAGGGTAGCAATAATGTATCCATTCAAAGTAGTGAAAACCTATATGAAAGATTAGTGCCACAATCATGAAGAAACAACATACATTTCATAGGTCAACCAGGTAGTGCTAAATAAGGAAAATAAGTGCAGGAGATATGCATGATAGTGTTGTGGAATCAATTATCTTAGGATACAAACATTTTCCCTCATTTGATATCATACTTGGACTGAGCCAATCACAGTAATGGTCATTTTTTATTGCTCACTATTTCACTTGTATTTAGTCATTTATTTGGTAGTTTATTTAGTCATTTATTTGGTAGTTTATTTAGTAGTTTATTTAGTCATTTATTTAGTAGTTTATTTAGTCACTTTTATTTATTCATTTATTTTTATTTGGTATTTTATTTAGTCACTTTTATTTGGTTGACCTTGTGATTTTACCCGGTGACTAAATTAGTCACTTATTTAGTCATCTATACTTGTAAATTAGTAGAATATGAGAAATTTTAGTCACATGACCAAAATTTTTAGTGGTGTGACTAAAATGTTTAGTCACGTAGTCACATATTTGCCAAAATGTTCTAGTGATGTCCTGGTTGTAGAAGATTTGAAAGAAGTTCCTACTCAACTGAACTTTCCATGTCATTATTTGACATGTATATTATTTGAGATAAAGGAGTTAGATACTATAAAACCCATGTATCTACCCACTTAATTGACTCACACTAATCCATGTCACACTAAATACAACTATGACAAAAAATAGCCAACTCTCAAGTCTAAATGGTCTATGTACTTCCATCTGAGCTTCAAAATATTTGCATCTTTGAAGAATCTCTAACTATCTGAAAATAGAATTTGTCTCCTATTGTGCCCCCCTCAACCAACCAAAAGAATCAATGCACTACTAAATTTGTGTCCCTCACTGTGACAATTCTGAACTACACCAACCAATAATAGAATGTGCATCACGAAATGTAGCACCTAAAATCCTTAATTTCTCCTTAACTAGAGCTCTTTTCACACATGCACCTACTCCATCATGCCCCCCTTTCCAATGCCTAGCTTCAAAACAACTCCAAATATGAGGTGCACCCCTCTCTGCATGTATTATACTCAACCAATAAAATATACAAGCATTCTTAAATTGGCTCATGCATATATCTGACCAAATGAGATGTCTAGCCACTGCAATGTATTTTTCCTGCAAGAACCAAAACAAAATGTTGAAACAATGTTGAACATACTTAGAGGTGTGAGATCTATCATCACTCATATAAAAATGGTAGTCTCTCATTTTGTGGTTGTAATGTGTAGCTTTCTATGAAATTGACCATTGATATAATAGTTCCAAACGAGAAAGATTCCTTACACATCCTGAACTGTTGATCCAACAAATCAAACCTATGACTATGCCTTGCATAATTGTAGAAAAGGATTTCCTTGAAATATGAAATAAAATCAACAAAACTACAATCTTTTGTAACAAACTCACATCTAGAACCTTCACCTATACTCTTCAAAGTATATTTGATCATCTCATATATATTTTTCTCAATAATTTTCTTTCCAAATTCATGTTCGCTACCCTCGTGAAAACATGAAACAAACTTTGACAAGTCACCACATTGTGAGCACTTCTCATTCAAACAATCATTTCTATAGTAAAAGCAATTATCATCTCTAGGACATAAACATTGATCTAGCAAGTCTCCCAATGATTTTGGAAGTTGAATTGCACCACACTCCTACAACATTTCGTTAATATGCAAAGTAGAATGAATATAGCATAATAGTTCATGGTGCATTGAATAATACACATGGTATTTGCAACAACAAGTATTACAAATATTAAAAGGTACACTATAAAATAGCTTGAGAGATTCAAAATCCCTTTGTGATATTTGCAATATTGGATGGGTCTCACAGAATTTGTTAAACAACATTGTTTGACTTACTTCCGAATAAATGTTTAGGATGTGGTGTATGCTCTCAATTGCCAATTCTTAACTTCAAGTCATCCTTTACATTGGATGATACTCTAGATTTAGAGTTCCATAATTATTGAATTTCTAACTTCACACTATCGGTTAGATTTTTATCAAAACATGGAAGCCTTCCACCAAAAGAACATGTATCATTTTGAAGAGGATTGTCAAGTCTCTTATCTTCTTGCAAGTGCTATATCCAAAGTTTTACAATTTATGTTGAAATCAATACAAGTTTGTCTTATAAAGCGAGCCTTTCTCAAATGATGGCTTATTGATGAGGTTGTCATCACCCTCCAAGAAGATCTCTTATCTTTTTCCTTGCTATCATTTCCAATATAATTCAGAGCATTAAAAATATTTTTGGCAATAATTGCATTTTTATTTGTCTTCTTGTTCACATGAATCTTCAATTTTTCTAGAAAAGGTGTTGTATTTTGTATCTTTAGCAATTGTACAAAAAGTGGGCATTGCTCGGTCAATGTCTTTTTTCTAAAATATTCATTGAAAAGTTTTGTACCCCATAACCAAATGATTCTTGTTGATCTCTTGCCTTCAAAATTGTCTATTTTATTCTCATCAATTTCAAGTAACCATTTTGGGGTTCTTGAAGGTATTGAATTTGGACATTTTATTTATTCCACGAAAGGGACTTAATTTCTCATGTAATTTGGCATTGTATAATGTTCACCTAGTTAAAAAACTTCATTTTCTATGCCAATTCCAACATTTCCACCTTCAATTGCGATTCCCACATTTTCATTTATGAACTCAATATCATGTTGAACATTACTCATATCAATTTCAATATTTTCATTCCCAACTTCAATAGATCTTGTTCAACATTTTCAATATCAATCTCTACATTTTCATTCCTATTTTCAAAATCACGCTCAATATTTGCATATTCATTCTCCTCTTCACTTGAAATAAGATTTACAGGTGGACTGAGGCCTCACCTTCACTACTATATGACATACCTTGTCTTCTCTTCCTATGATTTACTCTATCTCTTTGTCTATATGCTTCAGTATGGTCTTTTGTAAGATTTATCTTTTATTTTTTCTTTTGACGACTAATACTCCCCATTATACCTCCAAAAAGATGATAAAAATTGATTCCCAATGACAAATTTGTGAAAAAGATGCTCAAAAAATTCTAATTTTGCCTCTTGTTGTCTAAAACCTTGTGTTTGTTGCCTACAAAAAGAATGTAGGGACCGTTGGGAAGGACAAAATGGTCCATCGCCTTATTTTGTGTGGGCTAGGAATCAAATATCAAATTAATACCGAATATCTAATGTGAATCCGATATCTGATATTTTTAACATGGGCACCAAGAATTTGCAAGGGTGCCAAGAATTTACCATTGGTACCATTGTAAAAAAGGTATTGGATATCAGATAAAATCTGATATCTGATACCTTGTAAATCATTTATATGCACATCTAATGCATTGTGTGTGTGTGTGTGTATAATTTAATTTAATACACAATATATAAGGGGGGAGAGAGAGAGAGAGAGAGAGAGAGAGAGAGAGAGAGAGAGATAAGATTTACATATTAAATAAAATATATAACATAATATTTTAAATATGATACATAATAATAATATAATAATTTAGTTTATTATATATTATATATAATTGTATAAGATATTAGAATCTATTATATATTATAATATAATATATTAAATAAGTTATGTATTACAGGAATAAACTGCAAATATGGGATATCCAATACGTATCTGATATTTGATACCTCTAAAAAAAATCTGCAACCTTGTGATTGATTTGGTGTTTGGCTAGGGCATGCCAAAGCTATAAAGTCAACACAAAAAATGTGTTTAGGATTTTTCCTTTCATTTCTAGACTTCGACCATGTAGTTGATGACTTTTTTTAGCCCAAAATTGATGAAATGAAAAAGGTTTTTTAAATAGATTCTCAACTTTCCACCAATATATATTATGGCTTATTTTGAGTTTAATAGATAATTATTATACATTTTCTAATTAAATTACATCTAAAGTCTTGATTGAATAAACAAACAATCAAATCATCCTCAATCAATTCACATCTTGGAATCATAAATCAATCATCCAGTGTCCATCAAATCAATTAATTCATCATTCAAACTCAATCATTTAAGCATCACCCTATAAAACCCACATTCATTCATTTAATCATCAAAGAGAAGGGAAAATGACATTAATGAGAACATATTATAATACCTCGGATAAATGATTTTGGGTATGAGTATCGCATGAGATATATATTATTGAATAAGTACTTAATGACTTCTATATTTGAATTATGTATGTATTTATGAGGAATAACATTATTATGTGACTAGTATATGTAGATATGCATACAAAATTATAAATTCATCTACATAACCATGATCTAATATGCACTTCATTGCTGGCTCATGAATGTTGTAATATAGAATTTATGTTTTTTGTCTGCTACAATTATCCATGACCGGGGAAATAAGGGAGTCACGGGAGGGAAAATGGTGATGATGTCATCTTCTAAGCATGCCACCCCATGGTATATGACTAAGGAGTCCCATAGGACCAAAGGAAGAAAAGGGTATTACCTTTGGGCTTAGGAAGGAGGGACTTTATGGGAACCCAGTTGTGAATGATCCTCAACATGACCTCTATCATGGTGAACCAATGCATATAGGTACTCAATCATTAGAGGTGAGGTAGAAGTGACAAGGATGAGGAAAATGGTGATAGGACACAACACTAGGTATGCCACCTCATGTGTATGGAAAGAGCCACATGAGGCCAATAGGGATAGTATATCCACTCTTGGAATAGGGTAGGGGTCTCTCGACCACGTCATCAAATCACCCTACCTTATTCCTCCTATGGTTGAGATATCTTAATTTTGATTCAATCAATCTACTAATATGATATATGTTTATTTCTAACTCAAAAATGTCTAATTATTATGATTATAATTTTTTTCTTAATTGCTTGCACTATCTCAATCAAAGTAAAAAGGTACCCTTAAACCCTACCTATTTTTATATATAAATTATAATCTGTGGTGAAATTTGGGTTCTTCTAATTTGGGGACATTATAGTCCAACATGCTAATTGTTTGTTGGAGCTCATGAGAGGTTGGGGAATGGAGAGGGAGTCACAACTTGTCAATGTGAGAAAGGTGTCAACAAAGGACATAGACTCGATCGATAGTGGCAACAGTCATCCTCTGATGTGATTGATGGAATCGTGCTAGAAATTTGACCACTAGATGGGGCACTGACCTCAAAAAAAACAATTGTCATGATAAAAGGATCCCAACCGTATATCCACCAAGCCTAACATAAATAATATTCACCCAAAATAAAGTGTACTAGTAAATAGAAGCCTCTAAAAAATATTGCCCAATAAAATATATATATAGACCTCCAATAAACAGGCTACTTGAATATTATACAACCCAAAAAAGAGTTGGGATTTAGGTTTCATCAACCTTGTTAATTATTTTATTTAATTGAACTTCATAATGTCATTTTCAATTTACCCATAATAAATTAAATTTTCTAATCAACGGTGGTGAGAGTGGCCATGTAAAGACAAAGTTTCTTTTATCGTTTGTCATTTGGGAATAGACCTAAATAGTTAGGAATCCTCTTTTGAAAACTCTTATTTTGAGGTTATTGAACACTTGTTAGGTTTTGTAAGAAAATATATGATGATTATGAGACTCATCATTAATTTCTATGACACACATTTATGATAGAGACTCCTATATTGGTCCAGGGATGCCCAAATTAGCTAGACACCTTATGATAGTTGTAATAAGCATCTATAAGAGGTTATTCTTGGGGGTGGCCATGAGGTTTTTCCAACTTGTTTTATTATATGTTTTTTGTGATCCCATAGTGTTATTCATCCTCGCAAGTTTCTATAAATTAGTGCCTTGAGTTAGAGTTCCTCATTATTTACTCTTCTTTAGTTTGCAATGTAATAGAGTTTTGTTGGATTTTACATGAGTTTGCAGTGTAATAGTGTATTGTTGTTGTATTATTTGTTGGATTAGTAATATAATTTTCTCTCTTTATGTAGTGGAGTTTTTTACCACAAGGTTTTATCCATGTAAATCCGGTGTTTCATGTGTAATGATTTTCTTCTTCTTGTTTTAATTTTGCAATCACTTTACTCAGGGTTAATCTTTAGTGTAAGATTTTCAATAATACTCAATTTAAGTTCATATTGCAAGCTTTCTTCACCTTTTTTACAACAAAAATATATAATTAAAAAATAATTTTCAAATGCCAAAAAGAAAAAATCAAACATCGCACCAGTTTGAGAAACTTGACAAAACCAAGGAAAAGACCGCCCAAAATGCCAATAAATTTTTAAAAACTATGTTGAGATAGGAAAAAATCATTTTGCAAAGGGAGGAGGGGATTCCATTGTCTATACGAATGGTACAGATCTTACCCTTAGGTGAAAAAACCTTTTTGACCTCCAAAATGAAGTTGTCCAAATTTGACGAATTGGCAGGTGTTTCTGGATCTTTATAGCCTTATGGATGCAATGGTGAGGTCAAATTTGACCCAAAACACTCAAGATTATTAACTACCTCCTGGATTCTAAAACTAGATCGCTTCAAAACCTTGATCAACCTAAAATAAAATATGTATTCATAATCTTAATTCTCTGATACGAGAAGGGTATTACTTGGTTATATCTCTAATAACATGCTAGAATGGTAAAGAACCCATCATGAAGCTGAAAACTTGAAAGATCAACCAAGAAAGATGTCAACCACAAGAGAATTTTGCAACATGATATTTCATCAATAATGAGATTGAAATGATACGAAAATGATTCAACGGATATGAAATTGATATGTTTTAATGTACAAATGATTCTTTCTTATATGGCCAAGGTGATGTGGTAGGATTATAAATACCTTTGATATAAACATTAAATGCACCATGTAAGTAATAAATACCTAAATAAATATTAAATAATGTAATATGACCTATATTCTAGAATGCCACCTAGGGTAACTAACATGAACCTATGTACAATATTAAATGACAAGTTACAAAAGTAACTTTATGATAACTAAATTATACCAACTAAGCCCAAGTAAGTGAAACATGTAAATGATATATAATTTAACATAAATATGACTTTGTTAGGATATTAAAAGGCCTTAATTGTAATATAATTTATGCATGGTATTTGTTTTCTTTTCTAGTTGAATTCCCTTGCTAATGAAGTCATTACTAGGCATCACCTTGTCTAGTCACTTTGCCATCAAGTTCAAAATTAAATGGCAAGTGGGACCTCCTCACCATTGTAACACTCAATTCTTCTTAAATAATTTCTGATTGATTCATTAATCTTTGTTGGCTCACATCAAGAAGATCTGGAATCTTAAACCTTGACCAACTCATCTAATTGGTTGGATTACATGGTAGAATAAATCCATCCAATGTATTGCTCATTTCCTTCACATTTATAGAGCTAAAAAAACATTAGTGAGATACATGTGAGGCCACTACCTTGGATCTCTACAAGGCCACAACAATTCTTAAAGTTGATCCCTTATCTCCTACCTTGTAGATTAGGGTGGTAGAGTTGAGACACTAGAAGAAAATATTAATGATTCTATCAGAAGTATTCAGATTAAGGCTAGACTCCATTGGCTCAAAGTGGGAGATAGAGATTCCACAGAGTTTTTCTAGTATCTTTGAGCTTTTGGAACCTCTCATGACTTCAAATAGATCAAGGATGATCAATTTTTTCTCAAGGAGTTTCTATATATTCTACATGCCCTTGTCAAGCACTATGAACAAGTTCTTACCACCCAAGAAAAATCTTCTAAGTAGGACTAAGAACTTCAAGACTACCTCCAATTTGTTCCTCAATGACATTCATCCCCACTTCTATGATTAATTGGTCTCTATTATTGATCTTGAAGAGACTATTTACACCATGGCCAATGATAAGGCTCTTGGGTGTGATGGTTTTCCTTGTAAATTCTAAAATCTATATGGAGTGTGTGGGTGAAGATCTACATAAAGTATATTTGGAAGCTTTCATTACAAATCCTTAGGGAAAGTTATTGATTAAAGAAGCATCAAAATCATACTTGAGAGTGGAGATCGAGAGGACATATGCATTTGCAAACCCATTACCTCAACGAGTCATACAAAATCATTACTAAAGCTTTAGCATTGAATGTGTGTCATTTCCTTCCACATGTTGTGTGCCTTGAAAAAACTAATTTCATTAAATTTAGACACATTTTGGATAATATCATTACAATTTGGGAAGACATGGAATGGGCTCAACACTCTCAATAGAAGGATATTTTCTTGAAAGTTGATTTTGCCCAGACATATGATCATATTGAATGGCCCATCTAACCATGCTTCAAGATGTGGGATTTGGGTCCTATTTTTACCAATCTACTTGTATGATTTTTGTTGATGCCTTAGCCTACATTTCCATTAATGGTTTCCAATCCAATGCCTTTGGGATATTTTGTTCAATTCACCTAGGTTGTCCCTTGGCCCCAGCTATGTTCTTGAGCTGTTGAAAGCTTTGTCTTCTTTTTGACCCACTTTTTCCCAAGAGCTTATTAGAGGTATTATATTTCTCAACTCTTTGATTCAAATTATTACTAGACACTTTACAAATGACTAATTATTCACTCTCATTAAAGAGCAAAAAAATATAAAACAAGCCCAAATATATTTGGTCATTTTTGTCAAGATTTTTTTGTGACCATTCTATGACGTGACTTTGTGTTATAGATAATCCTTTTTACCTAACCCCTTGGTTAAATACCTTTGAATGGAAGTGGATTGATCATGAAAATGTTTTTAGATTTAAGGGTATTCCTTTTCTTTTTAAAGGATTCATAGGTGTCCTTGCGGAAAACAACTAGAGCTTTCTAAGATTAAAAATAAGTTTGTGTACTAGATCACAAAAACCTATCTCTTATAGGGAAGTTTCATGATACTCTAAGATTCTTGAGACTACTCATGTATTTCATGTCTACTCTAAGATTATTAAAACTACTCATGTATAATACTCTTCATGTCAGGCCCCTTCTAAAGCTTCTTACATGAAGTTCGAAAAGTTTCTCTATGATTTTATTTATGCTTCCTTAAAGAACCACAAGGGTTTTCACAAGTTTCTTGGGAAATCTATTGTCTTTGAATTGTGATTTTAGAGGGTTGGGGTTGTTATCCACTCAATGGAAATTTTTAATGCTTTGTGTCAAATAGATTATCCATGCCCTCACTAGAGATGAGACCTAGAAAATCCTTATTTGACATTGCATCTCCTTTGAATATCCAACTAGGCGACCTTCTTAGAAGGGAATTGGTTTCAAAACCTTCTCACCATGAAGAATGCAGTTCACATTGAAGGAATATTCATTGTTAAGAGTATTTGAAAATTTTAAGAATCTGAAAATCTAGCTTTCTTAGAATGGTTTTGTATTCTAAGATGATTTCCATCAACAAACAAAATATTTGGTGGTTCCCTGTTCTACTTGATCAAAGTTACCCTCTAGCAAGATTCCCTAGGGTGTGGGTCTTAATATTTAACAAAAAAAGGAATTAATGTCTACAATATTTATTTTCCAAAACTTCTATGAATCTCATGTCATGGATTGAAACTAAGGCTAAGTGTCACAATTTTAATCAAGATAAAAAATGTTTCATACAACCATAAGGGCAATCATGACTGATATGATTCACAAAATTGGAATCCATTCTTCTCTACCTCAATGGAAATATTCTAAGTGGGATCCAAACATTTCCTTTGATAATTATATGCCTCAATAAGATTGTCACTAGATTTCTCCCCATCTTCCCATGGTGCCAACTTTAAACTAGAGATGGCATTTGTATTGGCCCATTTTTATATGGAAACACCAAATTTGTGCCATTTGGTAGACTATTTTGTGTAGTGTCATAGATTGTAAGCACCTTATAGGTGTGTACAATTTCATGATTATTTAGTACCCACCTTAGTGTGTTTTTATTTTTGCATGCATGATAGGACTTCATGTAGTACTTAATGAACACCTAAATTAAAATAAGAGTCATGTGTTAATTCAAATTCATCAAAAATTGGTGTGAGCACTTATTTATAGGTGTGCTCGTTTATTATATCTCTAATTCAATCATTTATTGATCAACATGGGCCCTGTTACCATTTGTGGCCTTTGTATTTCATCCCGACTTTATAATCAAGTGACCTTCAAAATTTGGATTTCTTTCTGCCTTCCTATCTTCCAATTTCAATTTCATCCACTTTTGGTGGGAAGAGGGTAAGCAAAGCATCCTCTTCCCCGATGTTTTGTCTGAAATTTGAATCGCAAGATTACTTGTGGATTTAGCGAGATCTCTAAACTTATGTCATCCTCCTTTGAATTTTGAGCTCTGAAATGTTACGAGAGGTATAAAAGAAACCTATCTCTCCTCATTTGGATCATCAAGCAAATAAGGCAAGTTGGAATTCAAGAGCTCTCCCTCAATTTCACATCTCAAAAATTCTAAGGTGTTTTCAAGGCAATATTCTCCATGGTTCAAGCTTCTTTCCCTCATTGAAGGCCAAGAAAAGGAGTCCACCATCAAGGAAGAAGATCATAGTGCAAGCATCTATCTACATGCATTCAAGCATCCACATCCATTCAAGCATTCAAGTCATCAACTCTTCAAGGCATCCTCTTTCTCTCTCCAATAAATCATTGTGACAAACTACAACATCCATTACACAATGTTTTTTCTTTCATGATTTCCTTTTGGATTTTTGTATGAAGTCAAAGCTATTACATCAACATACTTGATCACACTCAAAGAAGCATTTACATTGCCAAGTTGTGATATACTTCATTTCTTAGATCTAGCCTTTTCTATATGACAACACACTTTCATTTCATTTCAAGGTTGATTCCAAACTAGGGTTTGACTGAGGCAAATCCATCTACATAATATTTTCCCCATTTTTATATGTGTAGGTACATGTGGCATACACATCATTTTGAATCTAAAAAGTACAGGACCCGATGAATAATTTGCAATTGGGTTTATTCTAAAGTGTTAGGAACAAGACGCCTGACTCACCCTCTTCCCAAGGGTAGGATGCCCTAGGCAAGCTCTTCCCTATAAATCAACCTCAAATTGAAATCATAGGTTAGTAGTGTTGTCTGGTTTGTATTTTTGGTACCTGTGCATGGTTGTCTATTTTCTGTCAGACTGTGTATTCTGCAACTTGTCATTCTTGCCTATTTTGTCCTCTATCTTGTATGATCCAATCATATTCCTCAAAAAAACAACTCATCTGATTAAGGCAGTGAAGGATCATTGCACTCATTTAGCGCTCAAGTCCTCTTAAGCCTACTAGATCATCTTCCTTCTGATTGTGCAATAGGGAATATGGTCAATCCCCCTTGCTTCTCATTTCTCATTGTACGTTTTGAAACCAAAATTGGCCCACTTTGTATGGTGTATTCTTTTCCAAGGCCTTCCTATGAACTCTAGACTTTCTCATTTGGTTGTTCATGATCTTTTGGTTTTGTCCTCAAACCCTAGAGTTTTGGATCTAGATTCATGATTTTTTCAAGCCCTTCAAGCTAGAGCCTTTCTCCTAGCATGTGATCTTTTTGGGAATTGGCTTCATATCCCTCATAAATTCAATCAAATTTGGCATGTGCTTTCAAGGTGGAGATTCACTTCAAATTTTGGAAAGATTGAAAATTTATAATTTTTGTTGATTGCTTTGTTGATCAACATATCTTTTTTTTTTCTAAAGTAATTGCTTGTTCTAATGTGTTGTTAAAAATTTAGGTGCAAGCTAATAAAGTTGCATTCGAAATGACTCACCTTTAGATGCTTCTCAACTAATGGAGAAATACATTTTGTTTTATGGCTAGAGTTCCCCATTCCACGACCATTAATTTTTTTGTGGGCACCAATAGGGACAATATTTCTACTTGTGGAAATCATGGTGCTCACTCGCCAACTTCTCCTTCACATGCCATACAAGATCATGAATAATGGGGAAGGTTATGATATGCTTGCCAATACTTCACCTCTTTGCCTCTCACAAGGGGGAATTTTGGGTGGCTTATTGGCGGAGTTTCTCTAAGTTGGTTTGACTCCAACAAGTTTCTTTAGTTGGCTCTTGCTATCTCACTAGTTCGTGAAGAAAAAGATTAGAATGACGAAGGTTGGAACCTTTTTATGAACACTTCAAACCTTTTTGATCTATGGAATAAATGAAGTTACTAGGATCCTCCTCCCCCTCTACTATTATTGATGCAACTTAGCAACTTGTTTTCTTCTACTTTGTGATCTAGATGTATGCCTTGTATGAACTCTACAAATGTGATTTTATATCCACTTTTCTTATTAGATAATATTATTTTTATACAAATAATAATACTGAGGCCTATTAAAAAAACCATTTTATTTTTCTTTCACACTTCCATTATGTTTATCCTTGGACTTTTACAATGTCAATCAATATCAATCATTTCTTTTTAACACATGCTTATCTCATGTGCAAAATAAAAATTGGGGGAAAAGAAAATTTAGAATCTTTTCCTATTTTTGTGGAGCACTATTTTACCCCATGTCCCCATGCTATTTTTTAATCATGGGAAAATGATAATTTGGAATCTATCTCTACTTTATGGAGCAACAACACTTATAAATTTTTTTTAAAAAAAGCTTTGACAAAAATGACACTCTCCACAAATTATTTTCCCTCTTTTTTATTTGTCTTCTATATTTATCATGGGGCCACCAGCAGATTGTTGCTAAAAATGTTGAACAACAACTAGCCAAAACAAGCTTAGCAGTCGCATGGGACCCAATCTTTTCCTATTTTTATGGTGCAACTATTTTTTAACAAATGAAAAAATAAGCCGTGGGAAAAATAAGGGGCTAGAAATAAGCAGCAAACAAAATTTGTTATTATAAAAAACACACATGTCTTTATCATTTTTTTTACCTTCTTTTTATTTACCTTCAATTTTGCTTTCAAATTTATTTGCAACAAAAATCACTAAAATTTAAATTTAAAAATAATATTTAAGAAGTTGCTTAAAATTAAGCAGCAAAAAGCAACAATGTGGAAACCTGCTATTAGAAGGTCGCTAAGACTTGATTTTAAGAATAGAATAAAAAGTAACTTTTCAATTTATACTAAACATATGTAAAACATGATTAAAGGGATAGGATGCTGTATGATCCACAGAAGGTTTAGATTGTTTTATTCATGCCAATCTACAGATATTATAAACGAGTCCTTGTCATCCTACTTATCTCTCTGGTGATAAGACAAATTCGCATACACAGCATTCCATGTTGATGCCCTCTCATTCATGCAGGTGATTCTTCTCATAAACAAGTTATGGAAGCTCCAACCTTCTCAGAATATACGGAGAAAATTATCTTGTTCTCATTTCCAGCTCCGTTTCTTCTTTCTTTCTGTAAACGTGAGCCCAATGAATAAGACTATGCCTGTTACTTCGCCATTCCTAAACCAAAGAACGAGCATTTACTTTTTAAGAGGCCGAAAAATTTCCGACTCTAATATGTGAAAAGCCCATTGACAGAGTCAAATAGTTTATATTATTAAGAAGTTGCCATGTCTTGATCGAGTTTGATTCCTTTTGTTATTTTCATTGGTGGGATACTTTCAGTTTAAAAAAATACATTTTTAAGTTTCTAGTTGCAATCCAGAATTCATGGGCAAGGCACTGATCAATCCAATGACAAAATGTTCTGTCCCTATCACATCTCTCGTCCTCTTCTACAAATGTCAAATACTTTCTGGAATGACAACGATTTGTTTATGAACCCACCTCTGATTCACCATTTGTTTTAGTGTCATCTGCTTGCTTTAGTCTTCATAAAATACTCCCTGGTTTAGTTAGATACTTAAGTTGCCTTTTTAATTTCCATTTGTGCCTGGAATTTCGTAGAAAGGAAGAGAAGTAGCCCCAAAATTTAGGTTTGGAGAAGGATTTCTTATCTGGATTGGTATTCAAAATACTTATTTGACGAGAAACCCTAAAAATATCGACAATAAAATTGAAAATGGAAGGGCCACGGGATGGAAATGAGATTTTTACAGGAAGAACAATGATGGATTTACGGACCAAGGCAAACAACGGGGGAAAAAAATCCGGACATAATTTCCATACAGATGTTATAAATGAGATGCCTGATACTCCTACATTTGGAACACACAGGAGAGCACAGTCCGAAATCGCTTTCCATTTACCAGAAGACCTTGAGTTTAGTGTTTTTGGCACGAGCCCTCTGCGTGAAGGTGGGGGAGAAGACTTGTTTGGCATGTTTGGAGACACAGGGGTTAAAGGATCAAGGCCTTTTTCCAATCAAGTGAAAATTGAGACTGCTCCAATTGTCATGCATGCAAGAAGTTTGTCTGTGGATGCTGACTTCTCAGGATTTGATCCCGTCAGAAGCTCCCCTTCAGGACCACAAACTCGACCTAGTCATCGACATGGTGGTTCAGTGGATGGGCCGTCATGGTTGGAGGCAGAGTCACCTGAATCAATGAAAGCCATGGCGGCAGATAATCTTGCAAAACTCTCCTTGATTGACCCAAAACGAGTCAAAAGGCCAGTTAATCATATCTTTGATTAGTTTCTGGATCTGTTGATGCTTTTCTTTTAAATTTTTGCGTCCCTATGTTCTGAATTCTTTTGAATTTTATACAGGATCCTGGCTAACAGACAATCAGCTCAGCGCTCAAAAGAAAGGAAGACACGATATACATCAGAGTTGGAATATAAAGTTCAAACACTTCAAACAGAAGCAACAACTCTTTCTGCACAACTTATTATATTACAGGTAGGTAACGGATGAAAAACTCCCATTGCATTACTTGCGCCAAGGACGAAAGTCATTGGTAAAATTAAAAAAAATTGAAATAATTAGAAGTCCATGAATTCTTCAAGTAGTTCTCCGGAATTCGGTACAGCAAGATACCCTAGTAAACTTGAGCGTCAAAATCAAATTCATTGCTTTTGGCTGAATAGTTGACACCAAGCAATTTCGGTTTACATTGTGAAACATGGTTGAGCTACTTGTCATCTTAATGACAGGACAGTTTCGCCAGTTGTTTACAAGATGTGAATCTAATTGTTAATGGGGTTTGAAGCAGATTTGTAAGCATAAAATTATCATCCATGCCTTGTACTCAGTTTACCTGTGCAAAAAATTCCACGTTTTTTGTGCTACTTCTTGTCTCTGTTTGACAGCAGATATCACGGGCTTTTCCTTTTTGTATGTGAGGTGACTTTAAATTTTCGAAGAGCGTCCCTGTTTTCAAAATTGGTTTGCTACTATATGCTATCATTAATGAAATTAATTCAGGTTAGTAAACTGATATCAAATTATAAAAATATCTTATGCCTATTTCAATCTAGTGATCTAATTTGACGCAGATGAACCTCTGTTCCTGCAGGATTAACACGTATCTGGATCCTCTGATCCTGCAACTCATATATCAACTTGTAAACTAGAACAAAGAGAACAGAACAAAGGATTAGTAATCATAGTCTGATTGAAAGTAATGCAGACAACCTCTATTGCTGGAAATACATACTCTGATCTATTTGATAATGAATCAAAGCAAAAACTCCAATGATTCTCTGCTTTATAATCTTATTACATTCCAATGGAAACGAAAAACTCATGCCATATAAGGGCAGACTGCAGAGCCCTTTTCAATTCTTAACTTTCTGAGCTTTTTTAATACGAATAGCAATACCACTCTAATCCCTTACCCAGCAAAGAATTGAAAAAGCAAAAACATAACTCCCTCCCACTTAGCAAATCCCCTCATAAAATCAAAAGAGAACAAAATAAAAGGAAACCACTAAAACAACACTGTGCAGCCTCTAGCGACAGTTACAAACTAAATTCCAAAAATATCTAAACAAGGAGGAACAGGCAAATGATGAAAGCCACAGCATAAAATGAACGATTACAAAACATTTTCATTCATAAATATACATTGAAAAATATAATTCAATTTTGATATGATCTCATATTAAAGAAGGTTAGATGATAAAATATCTTCTCAACACATTGATATCACAACCAGCTGTTCTTGCCTCCAACCAATGTGGAGGTATTGTTAATAATCAAACTGAGCTAGCTAAACCCTGAAAATGAAAATTGAAAATAGAGACAGAATCTGGTAAGAAAATTAATAGTAGATAGCTGTAGACTAACATATAAAAAGAAACTTCTGCTTAGCTATTCAACGCTCTGAAACTTCATACATTCTCATTTATCTACGCCAAACTATTGTTAAGCAACCCAATTTTCTTACTCTTAAATTATTGTCTCTTGAAACTACTTTCTCCCCAAACTCTTCTCCCTACCACCCTGTTGTTTCTAATCCTTTTTCTTTTTTAGCATGTCACTCCAGTGCATTTACTTCGCTTTTCTTTTTCCTTTATTCAGTTCCAAAAGAACAGTACTTGAGTTTAAAATAAAACATGAGTTTGTCCTATCAATAACAAATAAATGGTAAAAATTTGGTTAAAGTTGCAACTAATCTGTGTGACGTGGGGGCGGGTGGGCAGCATATATCATCCACACCATGCCTGATAGAATTCTAAACCTAATGCTTCAGACTTTAAGTGCCAAATTGTGCATGATGGAAGAACTAGTTCAGTGTATTTTATGAATTCTCTTTCAGTTACCCAAGCGTTGTCTGAAATCTGGCTAGTACTTCTACTTGACTAGATAAAACTTTTTCTTTGTAGTGAGAGTAGCGATCAGCTTTATGTCAATGAGTTCAGTCTTCCCTCCTCTCTTCTTCTGTTACCTTTTTAATTCCCCTTCCTTAGTTTCTACTGGATCTTCATTTGGGCCTACATGGTAAGCACTAATATTGGAAACAGTCAAGGTTGAACCGAGGTCAACAATAGCACAGGTTTATTTTTGAAATACTTCATAATGTTACATAAAGCAGTATTTTGTGTTTCAACTCGAAGTAAGTACAGTTGGAAAATTTCAATCTCTGCAAATGGATCGCCATTTGATCACCTTCTTGGAGATCTTTCTCAATCCCATAAAGATCAGCCCTTCTGCTTGTATTATTAATAAAAGGTACAGTAGTTCTTTAGGTCACTGCCTTGTGAGAAACCAATTTGGTATATTGGGCTTGTCACCCTCTGTAACCACCTAGGGAGTGGTATTCAATTTGTAAAACTTAGAATGTTTATTCATAGAATCTTAAATCATACCCTTAATTTTTATTTCCACCTCTCAATATTGAATTTTTTGTACTCTCTTCTAGTACACCATCCCTATTAAGATACCCTTTTTTTTTCAAATGCTGGGTTAACTTTTTAATGTAATCGGTGACGTTGGCACAATATTCTCCAGTACCACAAAAACGCTTTTGACCCGGAGCTATGAACTGGTGAGGTCACAAATGAGGGACCTAGTCCCCATTTAACAATGTTGAGGCTCGAACCAATGAGCACATTGGATCAGGGAAGGCACAAGCCTACAATTACAATGGCCCAGTGGGAGTTTGAAATCTTGGTGGGCACAACAACACCACCACTTAACAAACACACTATGGGATGAACCCTTAAAATACCCTCTTTTTATTTTATATCCTAGATAGCTATTTTTTAATGACCTTGTTTATACACCTTGTATGTTTGACCAAACATCTCATTTCACTACCATCACACTCGGCTCCAAATGAAAAGCCTTAGAATGAATTTTGATTGGAGATTATGAAAATGAAATATTAAGAAACATATCTATACAATAACAATTTCCATTGATTGCCAAAGGAAAATCTAATTCAAAAAGTTTTAAGGGGATGTGATTAATGTAAATATGGGATCATTCTTGACTTCCTATATAATTTTGGATTGAGGAAATGAATTTATACTTAAGCATAGGTCAAAGTAGAAGAAACTAAAAATATATAGTTGTTCCCCATCTCAGATCTATCAATGAACATTTTGAAATCCTTCTTTAGTGTTATCATGTTGAAATCCTTTAAAATAAATTATCTATTAACCATCCAGAAATATGTTGATGGAAATATTTAAAAACGTATTTAAAAATGGTAAAAAAATGTGAAGGTTGTTTTTATATCATTGCCAAGTGCAACAATAATTTGATGTATGAGATCTTCTTCGTGGATGTCCACGAGGAGATTTGTAATTTCCCATATCAGGTTTTTCAATGCTAATAACGGGTTTAAACATAAACAATAAACTACACCAAACTACACTAATAAAACTAGCTAGTCAACACCCAAACTTACACAAATTGCACCAGAACCACATGCAAATTTTTATATTGATATAATTCTGATTTGTTAAGCATAGTGGGCTGATGTGACAGTCATTACAATAGCCACAATGACATACAAAATCAGAAACTAACAATGCTTAACTCACAGATACTGCCATCCAACTCCAATCTTCTCCACAAGTTTAATATTCCCAGCCCTTGGAAAGGATCAAAAATAGCAACAAGAAATCCTACAGTAACACACAACACAACAACAAATTGACACAAACACTGCACTCCAACTAAATGTACTTCATCTGCAACTTGCAACAAACACCCACTGAGTAACTGAAATGTCCTACAAATATGAGAAGCTCTAATGCAATCCTTGAATGAGAATGCCCTCCTGAGTCATAGGGTTTTCATCCTCTAACTCTTGTAACTTATGGGTTTTTGTCCACAAGCCACAATCCTCTATGGGTTTTCATCTATAGAACAAACACAAAGTGCTCTAGAAGATAAATTGACATGAGATAATTCCCCAAGTGGAATATTACAACCTTTATTTGTTGCAATCCAAACAGTGCGCTAGAAGATAAATTGATGTAACATGAGATAATCTACCAAATGGAATATTACAAGTATTATATGTTGCAACCCAAACTTGGATGTCCATAATCACATGCCTCATTTTGGAGGAAAAACAAATTAAAATAGCTCTTCAAAACTGTCGACATAATTCTAAATGGCACCTAGGCACAAAATTTAAATTTACAAGTTACATAACAAGGTCAAGCCCAACAAGAAATAAATCATCTTATTTGAATTGAACGATTTATCCATGAAATTAAATTAATTAAAAATGGCACATGACAAGTCCACCTTAACCAAAATTGCTTGTCCTCAAGCAATGCAAATTGGGATGCTCAAGTCTTTCCCAAGTGGCATGTTCAACTGGTAGATTCTTCCATCTAATCAAGTATTTGATGATGCTCCTATTTCTCAAATTGTTGGCTTGGGTATATATCACTTCTTCTAGAATCAAGATCAAGTTATCCTCATCATCCAAGGTTGGAAAGTCCCCTGAAGGTGTGATATGTTGACCAAAAACTTCTTTAAGCAAGACACATGGAAAATATTATGAATCTTATGATATTTCTATCATAAGATTCATAATGGCAAGCTATGTGGGCTTATGGCATTTTCCATGTTTCATTGATGATGGTTCACAAGAACCCCTCTCTTATGAGAATGAATGGTCCACTTAGCACTCATTTCATCTAGGTGATGCTCATAGAGGTGAAGCATTGGGCCTTCCCAGGAGGTCACCCATCCCAGTACTACTCCAACCCAAGCGTGCTTAACCACGAAGTTTCCTCCAAGGTTAAGCCCACTTAGCTTGCTACCCCATTTGCAAAACCTTCAACAAGTGTTGTGCCTTATGAATCATTCATTATAGAGCCCCTTTAGCTCATCAATTGATAAGTGGAAGGGCTAAAGGAGCTCTATAAGGAATGGTTTATAAGGCACCACACTTGCTAATGCAAATGGAGTAGCAAGCTAAGTGGGCTTAACCTTAGAGGAAACTCCATGGTTATGTGGGCTTGAGTTGGAGCAGTACTCGGATGGGTGACCTCCCGGGAAGGCCCCAATGCTTACCTCAGTGAGCATCACCTAGAACACTTGCTGAAGGTTTTGCAAATGGGGTAGCAAGCTAAGCGGGCTTAACCTTGGAGGAAACTTCATAATTTAGTGTGCTTGAGTTGGCATAGTACTGGGATGGTTGTCCTCCTAAGAAGACTGCTTCACCTGTGTGAGCATCACCTAGAAGCAATGGTGCTGAGTGGACCATTAATTCTCATGAGATGGGTTCTTGTGAACCACTACTCATGAAACTTGGGTCAATGAGTTTGACTCGAAAATGACACAGTTGAATCCTGATAGCAATATCATAATTTGACTACTTGTGGAAAATGTTTCCTACTTATCTATCATGAATCTTGCTATTCTATGGAAGATCCAACTCATAGGCCACTTCACCTATCCACCTCACATTTGCTAGGGTCCATAGCATCAGAGTTTGAGCTTCTCAACTTCACTCTTCTTAATAGAAATCTGCCTCTATGACTGCAATCTCAAGTAAACCAAATCACCCACCTCAAAACATCTTTTTGTCCCTTTCTGAGTAGCATAAATCTTTTGCTGAATTTGTGCATGCTACAAATTATCTTTTAGTGCCCTCAATATTTCATGGCCTAGATTTATCAAATCACCTGTTGTAGGTACTCTACTTTTTAAAGTAACAAATCAGCTAAAAAAATGTGCATTATAACCATATAAAGCTCTAAAGATGGCATACTAGTGGACATTTGATATGAAGTTTTGTAGCAATTTTTGAAATGATAATTGATTGAGATATTCAATGTTAAACAAAGGAGAGGAATACTCCTTAAATATGCAATTACAAGATCTTTCCATAACTGAAAAGATCGAGAACTAAAGACAAAATAGAATGTTACTAAACTAACTAAACAACTTAAAGAACAAGAAGTTACTAAAAACTAACTGACTGACTTAAAAAGAAAGTTACTTACATGACCATTATACCAAATATTACTGTTAATGTTTGTAGCCTCAGTCGTATGATCATTAGATTACATATAATATATGTTGATTAATAATAATATTAAATATATGTTATATTATTATTAATCATATGAAATTTAATATTTAATATTTAATATTAAATTATCATATTATTGTTAATTAATAATTGATTGATGAAACATTATAAGATTGATTAAATTATAATTAATGGGAAGAGGCATGTCCTTTCTTATAAATAATAATGAATAGACATGCCCCATGAAGGGACATGTCTCTCCTATCCTCATTCCAAATATAAATGAAAGAGAGATTGTTGCATTTGGAAAATACATTCAACATAGAGTGTTATTACATTTGCAGCTATCCTAAAAACTTAACAATTACAATATTACTTTAATATCCTCCCTTAATGGTGATTCTACTAAATACCCTATAGAAGACTTGACATAATTTGCAAGTCATTTGACCACGATTCCTTCTCTTCAGAACATTTTGTGACATGAGCCTACTTCTGAGACCCTCCCTGGTTGGACTTTTGATCAACCAACCTCTCTCTACAAAACTTTTGTACATGACCAAGTACAAGAATAAACTGAGTGCCTTGCAACATAATGTTGGGTTACTAAGATATCCCTCTCGTTATCCAGAAATACGGAAACTGAGATCAGCTTCTCATAAAACCTTAATTTTTCTTGATAAAAAATCGGCAAAAAACTCTGAAACCACAATTTTGCCAAAAATTGTCAAAAGAAGCTATTGCAAAACAACACCATGATTTTGTGGGAAAATCATCAAACCCTAGATGCAATGCTAAAGTCACACATGATTTTGTGAAAAAATAATCAAAAACCCTCCATTGCTTAAGAAAAATAGCAAAACCCATATTTTTTAAAATAATTGTGCAAAAACTCCAATTCATTTGCAGGAACACCGTTCACCCTAGAAACCCTAGGGGCGAAAAACACTTTGCAAGAAACAACTATCTCATGAAAAAAACCATCAAAACATTTTGTCTACGAGGAAAAGACACGATTTCGTAAAAAAATCGACAAAAAGCTTCGTTTTGAGGAAAAAATGGTAAAAACCCACGATTTTGTAAAAAAATCATCAAAATACCAGCGAACTCACAACAAAGAAAACCACGTTTTTTGGGCAAAAATCGAGCAAAACCCTTTTACATCAGAAAAATCATTCAAATATTTTTGGTTCAAAAAGAATTTAAGACTTATTATTAGTTCCTGCCGCAGGCAGGATATTATAGCATTCATTGCAATGCTACTGTTTTTATTAATTGTCCAATTAGAACATTGTATTTTTCAACAACTTTTTCATTGATATAGTTTTAATATATTTTGACTTTTGTATATTGTA
>MU223281.1:2345623-2396724 GCA_018584345.1 Thuja plicata | reverse complement strand
TTTATTTTTTAACAACTTTTTACATTTATATAGTTCTAATATATTTTGAATTTTGCTACTATTGTTTATAATATTATATTTGTAACTAATTAATTATATTATATATTAATATTAACTTAATAATATATAATATTAATATTTTTATTATATATTATACTAATAGAATAAATTATTATATTCATAACAATGCATATGTAATAGAAATCTTAATTTAATATTTAATATTTAATGCTCAACTATAATTAATGATTATATTTAGTTATACATATTAATGATTATATTTACTTTAATACTTATATTACATTTAGTTTTAAAGAAAATTCTATATAGTGGTAATTATATAGGATATTGAAATTTATTTATATTATTTTAACTCTATGTCAAATATCTTAAGGCTTAATCTTTAGGACTTAGGCAGGAACTAGACGCTATGCGTCCTTGTTATTATCTAAATCTTTCCAATGCATGCATAATTACCAACAATTCTTTATCATAAATAGAGTAACCTCTTTCTAGTTTACTTAATTTTCTGCTCTCAAATGCAATTGAGTGTCCCTTTTGAGTTAGGAGAGCCCCAATCCCTTCTCTAGATGCATCACACTCAACAACAAAAGACAATGATAAATCAGGAATAGCAAGTACAAAACATGAGCTCACTACTTAAACTTACGAAAAGTTTTTTTGAGCATCTTTAGACCAAAAAACTCTCTTGTTTGTCAAATCAGTCAAAGGAACAACCAACTGCAAGAACCCTTTCACAAATATCCTGTAATAACAACATAATCCAAAGAGTCCTTTCAACTATATCAGATTGGTCGGAGGTGGCCAATCTATAATTTTGCTTGGATCTTTTGTTGACCCACCTAAATACTCTTGGCACTTATAACATGACCCAAATACAAAATCTCTATCCAACCAAACTCAAAGTCAGACAACTTTGCAAAGAAAGATTGTTGCTCCAAAATACCCAAAACTATATCTAGATGTTACAGATGCTCATCCCAAGTTTTACTATATATTAAGATATCATTAAATAACACTAGACAATTTTTTTTAGTTTGCTGTTAAATACCTAGTTCATGCATTATTGGAAAGTGGCTAGAGCATTAGTAAGTCCAAAAAGTGTGACAAAAATTCAAAGTGTCTATAAAGGCGCTTGAAAGCTATCTTTTCAAAATCTTTACCTTTCATGCAGATTTGATGGTGCTTTGATCTCAAATCAATTTTGGAGAAGTACCTGTTGTGACCTTTTCACACCATCACCCCATTGCAAATAGGGACCCCCTTTTTTAGCTCGTAGTCATTAAGTTAGTTTTGTTTTGTCAGGAAGTTTGGCAGTTCGAAGTTTTAAAGACTGAGGGGTGGTAAAGAAATCAAGTGACCAAGTTACGATCTTAAGTGGGAATGTTAAAATTAATGTCTCTTCGGGTCAAGTTATAGTGGGTTGAATGTAAAATCCTAGGTGTATTTAAATTTTGGCTAGTCAATTAGTTCAAAATTCCATATAAAGGATATTTCGTGCATAAGGGCCTTAAAACCCTTATAGAAATTGATTTTCCATACTTAAAATTGTCGAAATCCTAAGGAAAATCATTTTTTCTCTATAAAAATACACAAAATCCAGACTTATAATGATTTTCCCCACTTAGTTTGACTAAAATTCGGACTTATAATGATTTTCCCCACTTATTTTGATCAAAATACGGACTTATAATGATTTTCCCCACTTATTTTGATCAAAATCCAGACTAATAATGTATTTCCCCACTTATTTTGATCAAAATCCAGACTTGTAATGAAATTCCCCACTTTAATTAACATTTTCCTGAAAATTTTCAAGTGTTGGGGTTAAAATCCAGACATACTATGAATTTCCACTACTTTGGATAGATGGAATTGAAAATTTTCTAAGTCTGGAAGTTGTCCAAACAGGGGTTGTTTTTCCCCCAAGAGTGAGTTTGGAAAGTGAAAAAAATTCTAAGTCTGGAAGTTGTTCAGACAAGGGTCGTTTTTCCCCCAAGAGTGAGTTTGGAAAGTGAAAATTTTTCTAAGTCTGGAAGTTGTCCAGACATGGGTCGTTTTTCCCTCAAGAGTGAGTTTGGACAGTGAAAATTTTTGTAAGTCTGGAAGTTGTCCATGTCCAAACAGGGGTTGTTTTTCCCCCACGAGTGAGTTTGGAAAGTAAAAAAAAATCAAAGTTTGGAAGTTGTCCAGACCAAGGTCGTTTTTCCCTAAGGGTGGCAATGGATTAGAAATTTTTTCGAAGTATGGAGATTGTCCAGAAGACCAAGGTTGTTTTTACCTTGAGGGCAATAATGGAAGTTGAAATTTTTTTGAGGTGTTGGAAGTGTCCAAGCATGGGTTGTTTTTCCCCTTTGAGTAATTATGAATGCGAGAATTTTTCAAAGTATGAGAAAGAACTTGTCCCTACTCACGTCGATTTTCCCCCATGCTAGATAAATGGAATAAGTGTGTGGATGGTTGAAATGCTTGGATTAAAAGATGGACTTAGCCAATTTTAAGAGGATCCAAGCATGGATCGATTTTCCCCTTTAATGACAAGAGGGATGAAATTTTTTTCTAAGTGTGGGAAAGAGTTTGTCCTCACCCTAGTCAATTCTCCCCCACACATTGGAAAGATAGAGTTACTGAATGGATGCAAGTGGCATGTTGGGATTAGTATTTGTGGACTTAGCCAAATTTTGATGGATCCTTATATGGATCGATTTTCCCCATAAAAGCATTATTTTATTAATTAATTAATATATCGGGAAAATTAATAAAGTGAAGTTTGGAAGCTTCAAGATGGCCAAAACTTTTATCCCACATTGCTTGTGAGAAGGAAACAAGAGGCTAAATTACCTTTAAAAGGGCCTATCAGCTGTAGTAAAAGCCATGGAAATCTATGAGACAAGAGGCAAAAGTAGCCAAAATCTGAAGCAAGAGGCTAAGTAAAGAATCGATCCAGCCTTGGGTAATTGGAGTATAAGTGAGGAGGGAGGTCGCTGCCATTGAATGGAGGCCTGGCATTGCTGCAAGTCTGAGGTAAGCCATGAAAGTGCTAGTATATGCAGATTAAAATCTGAAGATGACCTAAGGAAGATATTTTCTGAGACTTTGGAAGCCATTAATGGACTGAAAGCAAGGTGCATTCAAAAACCCAAATCTGCAGACCTGAATTTGCAGGGGTGATTTTTTTTTGGAAAAATCATAGAAAATAATTTGGAGTCCAAGGCAGCCCAAACTTTTTTGCTGAGTCTTCCTTGACTTAATACCAACCATTTGCAACCATTTTCAGTCATTGGGAGGACAAGGTGAGTGAGTAATGAGCGAATTTCTGAGGACAACTTTAAAAATCACCTTTTTCTTGTCAAAACCTGGGTTTGTATTTTGATTGTAATCTGATCCTAACTATAATGCATACCTTTTTGCATCATCCCAAGCATCATTTGAAGCCATTCTATGGTCTGAAACTCAAGTGTCTTAAGACTAAATCTGAAAATTTCTTCAGGCAGGGGCGATTTTTAGAAAATTCATATAAAATCACTAAGCCCCCAAGTCATCCTAAACTTGTTTGCAGATCGATCCCCACACTAAAACCTACCATTTCCAATTGATTTCAGTCACTTGGGGTTTGAGGTAAGGCTGCTACATGCGAAAGTCTGAGGACTGTCACAAAAATTAATATTTTTTTCACTTGAATCTGAGTTTGTTTTATGGTAGCAGTCTGATTAGAAGATTGTTGTAGGCTTTATGGTGGCATCTTGAGGCTCATTTCAAGCCATTTTAAAGTCTGAAGACCTTAAAGTGCAGACCAGGTTATAAATTCTCAGCTCTTACAACTCACAAATTTGACATTGCTGGGTATTCACAAGGTCATTAGGCATCAAAAACACTAAGTTTGATACTTGAATTTAATCACAGAGGTAAAATTGCATGTATGTCTTCAGACATTTTGGAGTTGGCTTTGGAAGTAAAGAGGATTTCAATGCATGATTCTATCATTCCTAATTCACAAGTGGATCCATGGACATAAGGTTTGGATAGTTAACAAGTTGTTGGAACTAATCTAAGGCCAATTCAAGTCAATTTTCAGAGTGGATATTTTGTCTTCAGAAATCAGATTTCACTGAATTTTCAATTTTCTCATTTTTGGCTAAGTATTGATGAACCTTTTGTGTCTTAGGATTCTCATTTGCATATTCATGTTGATCGTTTCTTTCTTTGGATTTGTTTGTTAAGGCAAAGTATGGAATTCATCATCTAATCCATGGATTAATTCAAGGACTTTCAGGTCTGAAATTTAAGATTTTTCTTAAATCCTTAAATCCTCACTAACTTTGAGCTTTGTACCAGGAATCATGTCCAGACCAAAGGCAGGGATAGTCGTAAGGAAGTGAACAAAAGAAGGTGGAGGACAAGTTCAAGCTCAAAGGCAAGGATAGCAATGAAGGAGGACTAGTCTAAAGCGATCACATTCAAAGGAAGACAACTCTTCAAGATGATGCACTTCAAAGCTGGAACAAAGGAAAGAAAATTCAAGGATCGGGCTGAAGGAATTATCTCAAGATCAAGCTTTCATTAAGCAAGGACACAGGACAAGTCTGGATTTAAAGGAGCCCATGGATAAGTTCCAGGATTCAATTCAAAGATATTCATGTGTCCCTATGCAAGTCAATTTTCCACTTGATTCAGTGCTTGAAGAATAAAGTCTATCTTATAGGGAGATCAACTTGCTCCTATTCACATCAATTTTCCACAGGATAAACATGATTCAATTCAAGGACAAGTTGTTAGGGACTCCAATTTGTCCCTATGAACGATCAAGGCTAGAGGAAGACTTCACCAAGTAGGGATGATCAAATTATGCAAGGAAGAAGAGTCTACAAATGAAAAAGATAATCATCAAGGGTTCAAGGATATAAAGACTTACAAGTCCATAGGGGGAAACCCATCACTTAAAGAAAAGAGCAATTTCAAGGACAAGTTCAATGAAAGAATTTCCTAAAGAAAGGAGAATGAAGAATTGAAACAAGGATCAAAGGTGCGCATGTTGAGGTGGCATCCATTCATCATTCAACCAATCAGAGAGCTCCAAGTTGACATCTGCAAGATCATCCAATCGGAATCAATCACAAATGGACATGTGGAACATATTATTTTCTCATTGGATCATCCTCAAGGGGATATGGAATGTAATTTTCTCATTGGTTCATTTTGTGGTGCTTCATTTCTATTGGCTACTTTTGGTTGCCCTAATTAGGGTTTGTAATGGTTTAATCTGGGCCATTGATTTCAAATCAATCCTGGCCATTCATTGTAATTGGGGCTCCTATATAAACCCCCACCCCTCTCATTTGTACAGGAGGTTGTTGGAGAATTGTTGCTAATCTAATGCCAAATTTGCTCTTCTTTTCATTGTTGTGTCTTGCATGGTGAATTGTTGTGATCAAGTTTGCATTATTGCATGGTGATCTACATCCCTCACTTAGAATAGATTTGACTTCAAGTTGTTTAGAATAGAATTTGCTCAAGTAGTTTAGTTGAATGAGAGTAATTGTGGATGTTTACTTGTTTGACTCAATTTAAACTAGGCCACTAGCCTCTTGCAGATTGTAAGTGTGCCTTGTGTGGTAAGCTAGTAATTCAAAGTACTCAACTTCAATTAGTATCTAATCTTTAGTTTGCATCCATTTGATGGAATTCAAGAGGAAATATTGATTTGAAAATCTTTAAGTATACCTTAGAAGCTCGCACTAGGTGGGGTGGTCGCTGATAAAACCACATCTAGTAGAGTCCAAGTCATTCACTTTTCCTTGCATTCATAGTTAGAAGTAGAGGTAGGAGTGTTAAGAGTTAGAAGTTTAAGTTTGAGTTGGAGTTCAAGAATTGGAAATCAAAAGAGTATATTTTTATTGCACATTGTAAAGCCAAATCATTCAAATGTAGTTGACAAATCCTAGTGAACAACGTAAGTCCCCTTAGTGATTACCAACAAATCACATTATTTCACTGAGCGAGTGTCCACAATTGAAGGAACCTTGAAGTCACCTTGTGATCTTACTTTGCAAGCCTAGCATAAGGATTGACCTTATTCAAGAGAGGATTGAGTATTTGGTATTTCATCTTGAAGCACCAAGTGTTTGATTCTGTAAGTTGTAGTGGAACAAAACGCACATCAACAGTACCCAACACCATGCAATTCATCTATGAGCTCATCTATCCTTGGAATATAATATATTTTCTTGATGGTCTTTTTGTTTAAGGTCTTGCAATCAATGCATATCTGCAATGTGCCATCCTTAACTAGAACTACTAAATATGCAAATGGACTAGAGCTAGGTCTTATGAAGTCCATCTCAATAAGTTCTTTGATAACCTTCCCATTTTATTCTTTATATCCTTTTCGAGTCAGTATTGTGTCATTGAAATCCTCTATCCGATGGAAGTACCAGAGACATATCACTTAAAACCACATTATGTTTATCTAATTTTTTTTATTGTCAATGTGATAATTAGTACCTTTATTATTTGATGGAGACTATGTGGGAAGAATCAAGCAACTTGTTGAATTACCACCAATGGAGCTCTATTTGAGATCCCTCTAAGTGCAAATGTTATCATCTTTTGTGAACTTAAGCTCCATAGTTTGGTATTTCTATGAATATTCCCCTAGAGAATGCAACCATTGTACTACCAAAATTGTATCAGTAGCTCCTAAACCAACCACATAAAAGTCCTCACATACCTTATGGTCTGCTAGAGCTTTATTGAGCTCCTTGATTACTCTAGTAGATGGAATGGTGAATCCATCGACTACTATGACATTGAAACCTTCAAGTTCTTTTGTCTTCAATCCTCTCTTCATCAATAAAATTGTGAGTAGCCCCACTATCTATCAACATGGTCATTTGTTGTCTAAGCATCACTCCATGAATTCTTGAAAGATGATATTTTGGAGCTCCTAAAAGAGCAACAAGTGTACTCTCTTTTGCGATGTCATTCTTTACCTCTTTAGATACATTTTCAATCGAATTCTCAAATACCTCGCTGTTGATGTGAGTTTCATTCCACTACAACATGCAGAATCAAACACTGAATGTTTTGGGGTGAAACACCAAATATTTAATCCTCTCTTGATATAAGGTCATCTCTCATGCTAAGCTTGCAAAGTAAGATCATGAAATGACCTCAAGGTTCCTTCTATTCTGGATGCTCGCTCAGTGAAATAATGTGATTTGTTGGTAATCACTTAGGAGACTCACACTATTCATTCAATGGATTTCAACTCTTGCATTTCTAAAGATTTAGCTTCACAATGTGCAATGGAAATATATTTTGATTTTCCCACTTTTCATTTCAACTTAAACTTAAACTTAAACTTAACTTCAACTACTTCTACTTCTAACTATGAATGGAAGGAAGCATGGATGACTTGGGCTCTACTAGGTGCAATCTTGCCAGCGACCCCACCCACCTAGTGCAAGCTTCTAAGGAATACTCAAAAGATTTTCACATCAATATCTCCTCTTGAATCCCATCAATTGGATGCAAACTAAAGATTAAATATCAATTGAAGTTAAGTGCAATCACTAGCTTACCACACAAGGCACTCTTACCATCAGCAAGAGGCTAGTGGCCTAGTTTCATTCGAGTCATACAAGTAAACATCCACAATTACTTTCATTCAACTAAACTACTTCAATATGAAATGAAATCTACTCCAAGTGAAAGATTGAGGAAACCATGCAACACTTCAAAGCGACATTAAGTAATCCACTATGAAAACCAAGAATGAATTATCAATCACTTTGAGAAGCATTATAGCAACTATTTGATCAAGTCTCTCCCTTAGCTAGCCTACTCTAATCTAACCTTCTACTACTCTCTAGCTTCTTAATCTCTTGAATCTAACTAATGAATTACAAATGAGAAGGCCTTGGCCTTTTATAGATGTTCAATTACACCGGAGGGCCAAGATCGATTCAAGATCAAGGGCCAAGATTGATCCCCACAAACCCTAATTAGGGTTGCCAAATTTATAACCAATTACATGAGAGCACCAATTTATGGGCCAATAAGAAAATTACAATGATTTTGATAGCCAATGAGAAGATTGGACACTTGGCATGATTTGATTGCATGTGCTTGAAATTGGGATTCTCTGATTGTTAAAGATAGCTAGGTGCCACCTCATCATCCTTATCCTGTAGATCTCCTTAGTATCATGTGCTTTGAATCTTGGCTTGTGGAATGTATCTGTTAAAACTACAAATATTTCTTGCTCGATTGTTAGAAAGTAACTCTTGATGAAGGAACAAATATCTCTTGATACTTAGCCTTTCTAACTTTGATTAACTCTTCTGAAACTATCAACTCCTTGAGGATGAATGGGATGGCATATTCCCAAATTGCTTCATCTTTCGAGTCTTCTCCACACTATGGAAATTTTCCTCATGGCTTGACTTGAACTTGCTTGCATCTTCATGAATTTGATGTATTTTGAATTTCTTGATGATGTCTTCATGTGGTCGAATCCTTCCTTAGATTTCATCTTGAATTCTATTTGATCTTGATCCCAATCTTCATTTTGGTGTTCTTGATATTGAATTTTCCCTCTCATTTGAGGCTTTGGAACATGAGCCAGCCTTGTAGCATTCACTTGTTCTCTCCATCTGTAATCTTGAAGTCTCGAGCATCTCCTAGCTTCTCCTAGCTTCTCCCTGTTTTCCCTCATCCAACGATCACCTTGCAAGACAGAGAAGAAAAGGCACATTAGGCTTACAAATGATAAGAAAACATGGAGGAAAACTGAAAGTTTAATGAAAGAGACTACACCAACATTAGGGAAATCTGGAAAGATAGATAAGTTTATACTAGAGCATGCCCAGATCTCCCTCTTTTTACCCCCTTAATCTTTGATTTTCCAAGAGGAAAATAAACCAATTAGAATTCTGCCCTCAACCGACTAAATTTATTCTAAGTGCCTCCTGCTTGGTGTGAGGGAAAATTCGAATGAAATCGTCCTCCAATCTGCTACCTTCTTAGAGACTAATTCACTGTAAATTGCAGAGAGAGAGAAAAACATATGCTTGATGTGGAAAATGGAGAATCTCCCTCTCCAAACATTCATCTCATCAATCTGGTCCCTTTCAACTCCCGCACTCGGACTTAGTCAATTTGCATCTCAAATCTCACTAATTGCTCAAACTCACCCACCTGCACATCAGGAGCGAAGTTCAAAAAAAAGGTGGTCCCCATTTGCAATGGGGCAATGGTGTGAAAACCTCACAACACTTGTGTACATTTGTTGACTCTGAATCTTTATTTGACATCACTTCAATGTAATGTACTTGTCCCTCGCCCAAGCATTTATGGCCAGGAGTCCATGGCTCTCTACAATTTAAACATAACTTTGTCCTGATATCATTCTTTGTCTCTTCATCTATCTTATTTGTTGCAGTTGGCTATATGAACTTCTTCTAAGTAAGTCAAGTGAAGTAAATATTTCCTTTGGAATCCTCTCTTTTGCTGCTGTGTGGTTATTAGAATATTTTTACTATTTTTAGTTTTCTTTTAATGGTCATTTGTGTAGCTTTTTTTACGCTTCTTTTGTTAGAAGTGTTAGTTGCTATTTTTAGCTTCAGTTAAAAGGTTTGTTCTTTTTAGAACACCGTCTTGTAAATTGCTATATGTACCTTGTGAATTCTTTACTTCAAACACGCAATTATGTTTCATGGTATTAGAGCCGAATTTTTTTTGGCACCTTTGGGTTCTATAATTCGTGCTGGCCCAAAGTTTTTTTTCTACAAACTTTTCATGGAGGAAGGTTTTTGATCTGCGTTTTGTCTATGATCGCATTTTCCAAAAATCACGATTGTTTCACGCGAAGTGTTTTTGTGCAGCCTACGCGATCTCTTCTATTTTGCATTTTTTAGCCCTCGTGATCCGTCATATCTCGTGTTTTTTAGAAACGCAACAACCCTTGATTTTTTCTTCATGTTTTTCCAATGCGCAACTGCTCTGCAACTCCATTTCTTTGCGTCTTCTACAATTCATGAGCAGACATTTTTTGACGACCCTATGGAAAGGTGTTGCCTGCATTTAGACGTAATTTCCATTGTATTTTTTAGTGATGGCCCGCATTTTGCTGGTTTTTTTTTCCTAAGAACTGATGGTCCACGTTTTCCTACGACTTTGGCAGATATTTTTCTGGGTTATGCGACCTACAACTAGGGTTTTGCAAATTGTTTTTTTATTTTTTAGAAAAATGTTTGGTGTTATTTTCTTCAAATTAGTGCCTCAAAATTTGTGCTAGGGTTTTGCATTTATTTTTCTGCCCTGGGATCTATGTCGGCTATTTCTACTCTAATTTTTTAATCTGATTCTTTTGCCTCAATTTTTGTGCCTTCACACGGTTGACTAGCTTGACCTTTGATGTATGTGATGGTATCTTTGACCAACATAATGTTGGAACCCAGTCAGAGGTTCAACGGCCATAACTACAACACATGGAAGTAGCGCATGATAATGATATTTGAATATCAATGCCTTGATGTGATCGTTATGGGTATGAAAACTCGTATTATAGCAGATGGAAAAGACTAGGACAAATTTGATGAGCGCAATCAAGAAGTCGTGATGCTTATCAAGCTTTCTATTATTGATGATCAACTTCCTCAGGTGTTGCTGGCAAAATAGCTAAAGAGATCTAGGAATTCTTGAAGGATCTTCATGAAATGTTTGACAAGAGCCGAGCTTTCTTTTTTATGAGTATGTTTTTTTCTATCATGATGGATGAGAAGAATCTTATGAAGATCAAGAACATTCGTGACTAGCTGAAGGCTATTGGCCGCAAGTTGGAGGAAGAAGATATGGTAGTGATAACGCTGAAGAGCTTACCTCAATCCTATGCGCATTTCATTGAGATGCTCAATATCACTTCTACTAGTGTTGATTTGAAGTTTCTTGATCTCTACAACAAGCTTCTATAGTAGGATAGATGGAAGCAACAATTTGGAAGCAGTGCTAGTTCGTCCTCTACTGAACAGGTGGCCTTCACAACCAAAGCCTTGGATAAGAATAAAGGTAAACCTCCGTCATTCTAGCAGAAAGGACAAGGTCCACCTCAAGAGTCTTCTAAGAAGAAAAGTATCCAGTGCAACTATTGTCACAAATTTGGCCGTATGAAGAAAGATTGCAAGAAATGGTTGGCGTTTGAGCAATTTAAATAGGGAGGGTCTCAGTAGAAGGCCCATGCCGCTATGTATTTTGATTAGGAGTGTGCCTACTATGCGTTCCTGGCACACGCCCATCCGATCATGACAAATCATCTTCTTGGTACATTGAATTTGGTTCGTCTCGGCATTTCACACATCGTCGAGATTGGTTCATAGAGTTCACGCCTTTCACAAATTCGGTTATCTTTGGAGAATGTGGGGAGTATACTATTGTTGGAAAGGGCAACGTTCAGATTTCATGTGTTAGAAGAGATTTTATTTTCTCAATGTATACTTTGTCCCAGGTACGGAGCTCAATTTGATGTCAGTCAAGTATCATTCTCCACAACTGGATTTCGTCTTCAGTTCGCACAAGTGCAACATTATTGACAGGGAGTCTCACACTACAGTCACTGTTGGTCTTGAGGATCATGGTTTGTATAGACTTTTTGATATAGGTGATTGTCAGGAGCAAGCCGTGGCAGCCAAAAGTATCCCCATTAACAATCTTTGGCATCAATAGTATGGGAGGGTTTGGTTGTTGGGTTACTTGAGATTCAAACTCAAAATCATGGAGTTTGTGGAGCTTTTCAGGTTGGAAAGTAGCATCGGACCCCGTTTTTAGATGGTGACGCTTGGAGGGCATCCAAGGTTTTGCAGTTGGTTCATGCAGATATTTGTGGGCCCATGAACACTCCATCATTCACTGGGTTCAGGTATTTTCTGTTATTTGTTGATGATTTCAACAGAAGAATGTGGGTGTATTTTCGTAAGCATAAATCAGAGGTGTTCAACATGTTTCAAAAGTTTAAGGTCTTAGTGGAAAAAGAGTTAGGTTGTCAGATAGTCACTCTTCAATCTGAAAATGGCAGGGAATTTTATTTTTCTAATTTCTCCAACTTCTTTGCATCACATGGCATTAAGCATTAGCCTACCACACCTTACACTCTTTAGCAAAATGATGTCAATGAGAACAGGAACCGTACAGTCACTAAGATGGCTCGATCTATGTTGGAGCATAGAAATGTTCCAAAGAATTTTTGGGCGGAAGCAATCTATAAAGCAATTTATCTTCTGAATCAGTCTCCCACATAGGCCGTTAAGAAGATGACCTCAGAGGAAGCTTGGTTTAGATAGAAGCCCAAAATCAGTCATCTGAAGTTTTTTGGCTCTACATCTTATGTTTGGATTCTGAATGCCAAGCGCACCAAACTGGATTCCATGACTCAACAATTGATGTTCACAAGTTACAATGATAATCATAAGTTGTATCAATTGATTGATGTTGACTCTGATTGTCTCATATTCAGATGAGATGTGGTGTTTGATGAAGTATGAGGGCCTTTTGAGCCTTTTCATGTTTTGATCCCTGAGGCTAAGGATTTGTGTGTTCAACTTCCATTCGACTCACCTAATGGGAGGGATTCAGATGACTCTGTAGTTGTGGAGTCTCCCAGGCATTACATTACACCGCCCAACTTTCCTCAGGACATTCAGGATCCACATCCAGAGATCTCAGGTGATGTTCCTCTTGTAGTGGATGTTGGTTTTTCTACTCTCCGGCCTAAGTGGTGGGCCAAGACGATTAGTGCTCTTCATGATGATGAACGTGAGGGTAGATCAGCTAGGAAGAAGATCAAGGAGTGTAACATAGTCAACTTTTCTCTTGTGGCAAACATTCTTAGTGTTTAAGAGCCTCAAACATATTTAGAGGCTAAAGGTGTACTTGAGTGGGAACAAGCTATGGCAGTTGAACATCATGTCTCCTGAAGAACAACACTTGAGTCCTGTTTGATCATCCACTAGGGAAGAAGCCCATTGGCTGCAAATGGGTGTATAAAATCAAGTATAAGGCTGATGGAACTCTTGATAAGTACAAGGCTCGTTTAGTAACTAAAGGGGTTTCACAAAAGGAGGGCATCAACTATGAGGAGACATTTGCTCCCACAACCAAAATGAGCACCATTCAGCTTGTCCTCGCTCTTTCAACTTAGTTTAGATGGAAATTCTATCAAATGGACGTCAATAGTGCATTCCTCAATGGTGATTTGTACGAAGAAGTCTATATGATGCAACCTCTGTTAAATTTTAGTATCATATCTAACTATGAATAGTTAATCAGATTAGATAAACAATCAGATGCAAAAATTATCAATTGAGACAAGGACACAACACCAAGAATACCCTGGGAAAACCTCCCTCTTGGAGGAAAAACCCAGCATTCAGAATAAATAATATATTAATTTTGTTGAGTTAAATAATAGACATCATGCACTCACAGTGATTGCCTATTAGAGATTACAGATATCTGATTTGTTGAGGATCACTAATCAATGAAACAAATTAAATCGCCAAGTGTATGACCAAAGCAAGGAGAGATAAAGCTGCCACTGAGTATCTTCAAGGAATTGATTCAGATCTTTGCTAGTTTGTATCAGATCTTAGCAAGATTATAGTTTTGTGACATCACTGTTGTATAATATTGCTGCCAGATGAAAAATCACAGAGTATGAAGGATGTTGTCTTGAGAATAGGTAGGAATCGCATAGATCTAAAGCAAACAATGTCTCTGTCTTGTGAGATGAATTCACTGCCAGATGTTATGATCACAGACTTGTATATATAGATCGCTTTGTAGACAAACTCGTTTATATGTTTCTGCCTCCAAGCTAATCGTTGTGTAGTCAAACTCAAGAAATAGATCACATGAGAACAGATCGCATATGTTTATTTTATGTTCGTTGTCCAATAGTATATAGATTGTTGTAGATCGTTGTTGGGAGTAGTTCGCATGTAGTGCTCAGATCTAATTGTCTTTTTCATAGTTGGTAAATACAATTACACTATCCTCATATATATGAGGTTTGAACAAATATAATTCAAGGTCGTCCTCCAAGACCGACTTGGAAATAATAAAATCCCTTTTTAGATTGACGCCACAATAGGATAATGTGTGACAATTTGGGCCCAGTCCATACATAAATCCAAACGTCCAGATAAGATAAAGAAAAGGGGCCCAACCCTTTATATAAACTTAATTCAATATTTTAAATTTAAATTAAAGATATAAATTTAATACTTAATTAAGTTGTTTAATATTGATAGCTAGAGTCGACTAGCTATAAAAAATCAACACTCCCTCTTAGCTAGGAGAGATCTAGCTTTCAACCATGGAATCCTTTCATGCCTTCTCACAAAGAAAGAATGCACACCTGCAAGAGAAAATCAATAACTTCCATCATGACTACTTGCAGATGATGGATCCATCATGCCTACTCGTAGAGGATGGCCAAGAATATCCACCATGCCTACTCGCAAAGGGTGGAACCATCATGCCTACTCGTAGAGGATGGTTAAGAATATCCACCGTACCTACTCGCAGAGGGTGGAAGAGGACAAGCCTCAAAAGGATCACCTTGCATTGCCCGCAGAGGGTGATAAAAAACTTTGCCACCTTACATTGCCCGCAGAGGGTGATCAAAACGTTTGCCACCTTACATTGCCCGCAGAGGATGGACTTCAAAAATGATTACAATGCCACTTGACATTACCCGCAAAGTGTGGACTCTAATTACAACAACATCTTGCGTTGCCCGCAGAGGATGGTCAAAATATAACAAATACATCTCCACCTTATATTGCCTGCAGAGGGTGGTCATACATATCTTCTCTTAAAGAAGATCCAAATAATACAACATCCACCTTGCATTGTCCGCAAGGGTGGTCTAAAATACAAAAGTACATCAAGGAGGTTGAGACTCCCTCTCAACCAAGATAGTGAAACTATCATGACTACATCGATGATCTCATCATCATGAGCAATACATGAGTACAACATGAGATATCCACATGATATCTGTTACAAGACATGAATCCATGGTTCACTCCCTCTGAACCAATAAACCAAGAATTGAAGGACCAACATTCCTTTCAATTGTACAAGAAGTATTCATAGATCTCACACTCTAAGTTACAATCATATGAGCCACGTGGAATGTAACCAATCCTTGTCGCAGGACCCATCCCTCTTACAATATTCCCATTTAACACATCCAAGACACCTGAGAACTAACATCACAAGGTGCTACCCTGACATCTGAATAGAAGAAGCCGCAAGACGTTATGACCGATCCCCGAATGAGTCATACTTCAGAATCGTCCTCAAAGCAGCCTCAACCAGAGATTCCTTCAGAATGCATCAGGATCTTTCTCCCTCTGGATTCGAATACGCATCACCCATATGTTACTCAGTCCATCCTGATCAAAGACGCATATCAGGTAGATTAGTAATGATGTATAGAATAAAAAATTATAATGACGGAAACAACAATGCATGAGCAAATATAAAGAATGCTTATCTCCATCATAGATCAATAATCCTGAGATAGTCAATCATTGGATCCTCACACCCTTGTGAGTGATTTGCATTCTAGGAGACTCAAATCCTTTAATGATAAGCCTGCACTTAATCATGACTATCCACATTTCTATACAACATTCATGTCAAGTTAAAGTCATTCAAGTCAATGGAGATAATTCAAACATAGCAAGCATTCATCACAAGAATACATAAGGCCATTTAGGTAAGAGGATAATGAATTATCAAGCCCAATACAAAACCACCTCTACCAAGACATTTGAACAAGTCAAACACAAGCTCATGTTCTGATTCTACAGATGACTACTATACAAGATGAGCCCAAGTCATTATTTCAACAGTTTGACATTCTTGGTCCCAATCAAATTATTAAGAGATTGAGATCAAGAACACAAGTGTATAGGAACTACATCATCAAGTTTGTTAGTACCAATGGAGTTCTAAGTCAACCATAGCAAAAGCAATAGTCAATGAGAATACTTTCATATATATAATCATTTATATTCAAAATTTGAATTCTACTAAATCGAATATTTATTAATCCTTGTATACCGAGCTCAAGAGGTTTGCTCGAGGCCATCTATCTGCATCCTTCCAATCTCTAGCTGCAAAATTAGTTCACAATGGACCCATAGCACAAAACATTATGATAAGTGAAAGAAGAGCATAATAGATCAAGTCTATATTGATCCTGAGGATAACTGCCATTATCAGCAACAGAAAGAGTGATTTTGCAGAAGAAGAAAGTTATTTCTTCAAGATGAATCTGCAAGTATCAAAGCTCAAGATTTCTATTTATATTAAGATCTATAATCATACTGCAAAAGTCCAAGAAGAGAAATGTACTTGAACAAAAAACTAAGACTTTGTAGAGAAGTTCTTCACATCAAGAGTAAGGGATCCTTAATAACCTTCTGATTCTAAAGTAACAAGGAGACACGGATAAAGTTAACACAACTTCTTCATAAGGCAAACAAGGTATAATGAATTATTTTCATGACTAACAACCTTCATAAGAACATTCCAAAACTATGTTCTAATATAAGAAGACACTCATCTAACACCTTACAATTTTCTATGAATCAATGAAAGTAGTATTGGTTATCAATACACTCAAGTTATAATAGACCAAATAATTTAAGACACGCTTTGAGATTGACATGAGCCAATCTACTGACACTCGAGTTATCTAGATTTTAGCAAAGCTGTATATAACACATACTTAGCATGAGAAAATCAAGTGACACTAGACCCACACGATTATATGAAATCATATCTTAATCTAGCATAATCTCAAGTAAGCCAGAAGATACTTAACTCTGAGTGGAGAGGAAGTGAAATAAGATTTGGATCTATGCTGTAATCACTCAAGCTCACAGGGTCATGATATGACAATACCCAAAGGAAGGCCTTCAAATATTCTAGATCTGAAAGAGTAGAAGCTTGAACACAAGTCTTTTCCAACCAAAATTTAACCGTGGGACCTGTCACCAAACAAACCAGCAACGAAGAAGACAAGGTCTAAAGATATAAAAGGGGTTAGATCTAATCTTTCCTAAATCGAACCAAGCTTTGATACCATGTTAAATTTTAGTATCAGATCTAACTATGAACAGTTAATCAAATTAGATAAACAATCAGATGCAAAAATTTTCAATTGAGACAAGGACACAACACCAAGAATACCCTGGGAAAACCTCCCTCTTGGAGGAAAAACCCAACATTCAGAATAGATAATATATTAATGTTGTTGAGTTAAATAACAAACATCATGCACTCATAGTGATTGCCTGTCAGAGATTACAGATATCTGATTTGTTGAGGATCACTGATCAACGAAACAAATCAAATCGTCAAGTGTATGACCAAAGCAAGGAGAGATAAAGCTGCCGCTGAGTATCTTCAAGGAATTGATTCAGATCTCTGCTAGTTTGTATCAGATCTTAGCAAGATTATAGTTTTGTGACATCACTGTTGTATAATATTGCTGCCAGATGAAAAATCACTGAGTTTGAAGGATGTTGCCTTGAGTATTGGTAGGAATCGCATAGATCTGAAGCAAACAATGTCTCTGTCTTGTGAGATGAATTCGCTGCCAGATGTAATGATCACAGACTTGTATATATAGATCGCTGTCTAGACAAACTCGTTTATATGTTTCTGCCTCCAAGCTAATCGTTGTGTAGTCAAACTCAAGAAATAGATCACATGAGATCAGATCGCATATGTTTATTTTATGTTCGCTGTCCAGCAGTATATAGATTGTTGTAGATCGCTGTTGGGAGTAGTTTGCATGTACTGCTCAGATCTGATTGTCTTTTTCATAGTTGGTAAATACAATTACACTATCCTCATATATATAAGGTTTCCTCATATATATAAGGTTTGAACAAATATAATTCAAGGTCGTCCTCCAAGACCGACTTGGAAATAATAAAATCCCTTTTTAAGATTGACTCCACAATAGGATAACGTGTGACAATTTGGGCCCAGCCCATACATAAATCCAAACGTCTAGATAAGATAAAGAAAAGGGGCCCAACCCTTTATATAAACTTAATTCGATATTTTAAATTTAAATTAAAGATATAAATTTAATACTTAATTAAGTTGTTTAATATTAATAGCTAGAGCCGACTAGCTATAAAAATCAACAACCTCCAGGTTTCAAGGTTGTCGGTAAAGAACACTAGGTATGCAAACTAGTGAAAGCACTCTATGGCATCAAACATGCTCCTTGTGCATGGTACATGAAGATTGATAAGTATTTGGTTGATCAAAACTTTCAACGTAGTCCTTCTGATCCTAATCTGTATGTCAAGCATGCTAGTGGTGAGATTCTTCTTCTTGTCATCTATGTTGATGATTTGATCATTACTGAAAGTGCAACACATTTGGTTGAGCAGGTAAAACAAAATTTGTGCCAGACTTTTGATATGACAAATTTGTGACATCCATTATTGTCTCGGTGTAGAGGTTTGGCAGAAAGATGGCAACATATTCATCTATTAGTCAAAGTATGCCAAAAGTCTATTGGATAAGTTTCGGATGCACAATTGCAAACTTGACTGATGGTGGATGTATCGACATTCAGGCAACTAGTGGGCAACCTCATCTATCTTGCCACCACTACACTTGACATCAGTTATGCTATGAGCTACATCTCTCACTTCATGACAACCTCAAAAGCTGAACATTGGGTTGCAGCAAAGCGTGTGCTGAGATATGTGAAGGGCACTCCTGACTTTGGCATTCTATATAACAGAAGCAAAGATCCTAGGCTCGTTGGTTTTACAGACTCAGACTAGGCAGGTTGTGTTGATGACAAAAAGTCTACTTCTGGGCATGTTTTCAGTTTGGGCACATGTGCAGTCACATGGACCAGCAAGAAGTAGCAGACAATAGCTCTTTCCTTTACCAAAGAAGAATATGGGGGAACTGTTAAGGTAGCTTGGGAGGCAATTTGGTTTCGAAGGATGCTTGCTGACATGCACATGTCTCAAGCAGATCCTACTCCATTGTTCTATGATAATCAAGGGGTGCTGAAACTTGCCAAAAATCCAGTTTTCCACGAATGGACCAAGCATGTTGACCTTCATTCTCATTTCATCCGCAAGCTTGTCAAAGATAGACCAGTGATGTTGTAGTATGCTCCAACTAAGGACCATATTGCAAATATCCTCACCAAGTCTCTCAGTTTAGAAAAGTTTGTCAAGTTTGGGGGGCAACTTGGTGTAGTTGATAGAATGATCATTAAGGGAGGGTATTAGAATATTTTACTATGTTTATTCTGTAATTTTTAGTTTTCTTTTAATGGTCATTTACGTAGCTTTCTTTACGCTTCTTTTGTTAGAAGTCTTAGTTGCTATTTTTAGCTTCACTTGAAGCTTCAATTAAACGGTTTGTTCTTTTTAGAACACCGTCTTGTAAATTGCTATATGCACTTATGAATTCTTTAATTCAAACACACAATTTATGTTTCAGTGGTGGATGCCTCAGGATGATGGGAAAAGGAATTATTCTGTATTGATGGCTTTAAGGTTAAATCCCTCTTAATGGCTGTTTGCAATGTTGTAGGTGTAAAGACCTTCACAGTTCCCTTGAGAGTTTCAACCAAACTCTCAATGAAAAGGAATGTGATTTTTTTTGAAACATTAGGTACCATAATCACATGTTGAAATTCAGCCACATATGCTTCAATTGTATCATTTTCTTTGATTGCTACAAGCTTTCTAAAGTACTCATCCTCATCCTTCCTTTCAAAGCAATCTAGAATTCTTTGACTAAATCCAACAAATGTTCCCACATGATTCCATCAATCATAAGAAACTCCCTCCAAACGTAAGGCAGCGAACTAAATAGCATCTTTGACTGCCATGGGTCTAACTGTAAAGAATGTCTATAATTTTTGTAGCCAAGACCTTCGCTAAAATTTGATTACTTCTATCAAACATGGGTGTACACAATTTCACAATCCTATATTATAAATCTCTCTTCTGATCAATTTGATGATCATTGTGGTGTCTTCTTGAAGCCCTTTTCCCATAGATTTCCTAATAATTGATAAATGATACATCTCTTTTTGAAAGTCTCAAGTTGTATTCTTCAAGGATTCTTTCAATACCATCGCCATAAGGATCTTTATGAGCTTCTTCTTCAACTCTTTCCTTTCTTAGCAACAGTGTCTTTGTAGGTCTTGGAATGGAATGTCTTGTAGATTGACCATTTTCTAATGTTCTTCCTTCGCCCTAACTTGCTTTGTTTAATTGTGCATTCTTCAATTCATTTAGGGTTTTTGATTTTCACTGTTTGAGAAATCAATGCATCTCGCCTCTCATTCATTTTGAATATATTTTCTTGGAGGATCCTCCATCTTCAGCACTCAACCTTCTTTCTTCTTCAAACATTTTCTGTCATTGGGATTTTGTTCTAACAACTTTTTCACTTTTCAGGTATCAGAATTCTCACTCACTTGAAACCATCAACAAACAAATTTACCTATTTCTATCATTTTAGGTGTAGGCAGGCAAGATCTTAGCTCTAATACTACTGTAATGTCCCAAATCAGATTTTTCAATGATAATAATAAATTTGAATATAAACAGTAAACTACACTAAACTACACCAAATAGCACCAATAAAACTAGCTAGTCAACATCCAAACTTGCACAAATTGTAACTAAAAACACATTCAACTTTAATATTGATAAAAAAAAAAAATTTACAACATAATGGGCTGATGTGACAATCATTACAATAGCCACAATGGAAAAATACTAGATCTGAAACTAATGATGCTTAACTCACACACACACTGCCAACCAAAGCACTGAAAACTCTCTAATCTTCTCCACAACAATTTCGATACTCCCACCTATTGGAAAAGATCAGGAATAGCAAAAAGAACAACAAGAAGGAATGCTACAACACAACACAACAAGAAACTGACACAAATACTGCACTCCAACTACATATACTTTGCCTGAAACCTGCAACAAATGCACACTGAATATCTGAAATGTTTTGCAAATCTGCAAAGCTCTGTTGCAGTCCTTGAATGAGAATTCCCTCCTGAATCAAAGGGTTTTTGTTCTCTAAGTCCTGTAACTCGTGGCTTTTTGTCCACAAACCACAATCCAATATGGGTTTTCATCCACAAAAGGATAGTTGAACACAAAGTGCTCCAGAAGATAAATTAACATAAGATGAGATGATTTCTTAAATGGAAATGGTACAAGTTTTAAATGTTGCAACCCAAACGAGCGCTCAAAATCTCATTCCTCATTTTGGAGAGAAAACAAATAATTTACAAGTTACATACCTAGGTCAGCCCTAAAGGCTTTACAAGTGAAGAAATAAATCATCTTATTTGAATCCGGTGTTTTATCCATGAAATTAAATTAATCAAAAAAGGGACATGACAAGATTCCTTTTCCATTTGCCTTATATATTGTCCTAGAAGGTGTACGTATCATATCCCTCTTTTTGAACAAATTTTATATCTTCTCAATGGAGCATAGACACTTTTATCATTAGGCCCAGTTCGGACTAAACAATGTTGTCTGCCAACTCTACATAAATATGATAAATTTAACTTACATTTTTTATTCACACAGCTTCCCATCCCTTTCCACTATTTTATTCACCAAACATGAGAGAAAAACACCAATAAAATTATCCTCTCTACCCTAATACTTAAGAATTTTATATATTTTTTTAATATTATATACTCCATTATAAATCCATGTTCTATGATATTGCATATCCAGTGACACCCCTGATGCCATCCTTGTTCAAGCATTCCACAAGGGGATTGTTTTCCATTTGTCTTATAAATTGTTTGACAAGATTGGAATGGAGAGTTGAGAGTTGAGACATAGATTTGTTCAGACTAAGCATATTTCCTCTCATTTCTTGAAATAGATTCTCTTGCTTGAGCTTTAACCATATTATTTTTTACATTCATTTGGTGGCTGTTTTCACATTTCTTCATTTGACATAATAATTTAGGAATGCCCTTAAAGTGGTAGGTTTTATGTGATTGGTAGAAGAGGTTCAAACTTATACCATGCTTTCAAAAAATTTGTGCTTGCATTTGATTGAGCAGTATTACTTTATTTGAGATAAGTTCTAAAAAAGGTAGTTTTCCTTCCAAACTGTTTGTTTTGTTGTGGATTGTGAACTTAACTTGTGTTCTGTAATAGGGCAGTTGGCTAACTCTTTTTGTTTATCCATCTATCTGTGTGGTTCAACAATCATGGTGGTTGTTTGGGGTTGCTGTTGTCTTTCCTTTATAATTTCTTCATTGGATTTGTTTCATTCTATAATGATTTGGTATATCTATGTTAATGGGTTTTTTTTCATTATTTTCTCCATTGAAGTAGGTGTGGCAAACAAATTCTATGTACTTATTCTCCTACAACCTTTAATGTATTAGAATAATAATGTAATGTTTCTAATGGTCATCTTTAGTAGGTTTAGTTTTATTAGTGAGTTTCTATTTTCGTATTCAATTAACAATTGTTTTGTTTAGAAACATTGTCTTGTACTTTTCTATTTAAGGAGACTTTGTCTCCATTGTTTAATATCGAAATATCAAACTATCAAGTTTTATAACATGGTATTAGAGTGGGTTTGGGTCTAACTCCCTCACGGGAGGCCCAGGGTTATGTGGGTTGCAGGTACTTGCATGTGCTATTTTTCGCACGAAGTGTTTTCTTGTTTTACCGTGTGATGAAGTTTGGCCATTTTCTGGGGTATTTTACCACGTGAAGTCTAGTGTTTTGTTGCGTGGAGGTTTTTGTGATGGGTTGTTCTGTTTGCCGCAGTGGAAACCTATTTTCTACAGTGCAGAGGTTTTGCATGATTTTGTCCTACAAATCATGATAGTGGGTTTTTCCGAATTTTTTCCACAAAAAATCATGGTGCTAGGTTTTCTAATTTTTGTCCTTAAAAAATTAGTTGGTGGGTTTTAATAATTTTGTCCTCATATTGTGGGTTTCCATAATTTTTTTCCTTAAAAAATTCCAGGAGGGTTTTCATAATTTTTTCTTCAAAAATTTCTGGGAGGGTTTTATAATTTTTGTCCATAAAAAATTACTGTGGATTTTGTGTGATTTTTTGCCTCAAAAATCATTTTGTACAAGGGTTTTATCGTTTTTTTCCTAAAAACATAGTTTTGTATTTTGATCCGTGTCTTGGATTTTTTCTTGGGTTTCGATCGATTTTCTCCTTAAAAATTGTGTTTGGTTTTTTCGATTTTACCCTCAAAAATCGTTTCTAGGTTTTGCATGATTTTGTCCTTAAAAATCATGGGTTATCTTTTGGAGGGTTTTCTAATTTTTTTCACAAAAAATTATGTCAAGTGTTCCTATTTTAGGGTTTTTACCATTTTTTTCCGAAAAAACAATGCTTTGTAAATTTCAGTTTTAGGGTTTGGCAATTTGTTCCACAAAAAATGCGGTTTCTTGCAATTTGTTTTGGGTCACACCTAGAGTTGCTAGGGCGAACATTTGCAAACATTTTTTGCGTTTTTCGACAAAATCATATTTGGAGGTGTTGTGAACTTTTCACACATCACCCCATGGCATTTGGGAATCCCCTACTTTTTTTGTCAGCTTTGCCCTTTTTGGTGTTCTCGGTGGCTCTTGTGTTAGTCTCCTAAGTTCCTTGTGATCCAGCTGAGAAGTGATGAGTGAAGATTGTTCCCTGCCATTTTGGTTTTAGTTTTGAAGCGTTTCATGAATAAGAACTGTAAATGAGATGAAGCGCTAAGTTGAAAGCCCTTCCAGAATGCACCAGTCAAATTTTGGTTCTTTGGTCAGATGAGGTACTTGAAACATACCTGAGAAAGTGAAAAGGACACGAAAAGCATTCAAGAGGAGGAAAATAATCAAATGATTTCCATCACAAAATACCTTCAGAAATGGTATTATCTGAGACATCCAGGTCCGACATAGATGGAATTTACAGCCACTAGTGACTGCAAGCCTTTACGAGGATAAACATGATTGAATCTTCATGGAAATTCCTCCAGTAATGGTGCGAAAACTCATACCAATTGTTGTCCAGCTCCTTCAATCGCCTTTCAACTAACAAGAGATACCAAGCCAATGTTTTGGAATTGATTTCAATCATAATCCTCAACCGCAGGTCACTGGAAAATCCTTAACATAGCCCGTATGCATTCATGAGCACAAGTCAAAGATGAGCACTGAATCTAAATGCTCGAGTCGCAGTTCCAAATCTACCCTTAAGCGCTAATGCAATCTCTGCAAAGGACATGGTATTGAAGTATAAAATCTGCCACAAACGCCCATCAACACTAAAATGCGAAAGTTCTGGCATTTTTCCAAGCCCCAAAATTCCTTCATAGGCCCCTTTAGCGTTGAGGAGCATCATCTGGTCGTACCCAACAGCGTTAAAACACATTTCCAAATAAGTTTCACCATGTGAAGAGAAACAATCAACATACAAGCTCTGAATAAGAAATTGTAAAGCATTCAAAAAAATCATAGACGGAGATTGTGGTACAAGTACGGAGTTTGTTACAAACATGAAATCTGGTATACAAACATGAGCGCAAATCTTTGAAATCTCCATCATACCGTTGGTGTGCTTCTTTAAGACGTCCATAGGAATGCTCAAAGATGTTAAAATCTTCCGTCAAATGAAATGTTAGCAGACACGGTGCCATGGAATGAACAAAATTTGTCAAAAATGGAAAATACACCAACTATGCCCAAAGGCGTCTCAACATCGAGGAATTCTTCATCAATTTACATATGCTTCAAATGTGCACCCATGAGTGCAAGACCTCTTATGCCTAGGAAATGATCGAAAATCCAGAGTTTATCACTGGGGTTCAAATAACAACAGAGGACATGGGTTCTTCGCAAACAATTTAAAATCCTTCAAGTAAAACGTAAGGACTATGGTACCTGTCAAAGAAGTCAAAATCCTCCATTTTATTTGCATCATCCATGGAAGATGTCTCAATACTTAAAGATCTCCAAGGGCAATCCGTTGACAAGCTTGATGCATGCCCAAAAGTTAGTCTCATCCACGAAATTGCAGAGTTTGAAGTATATTACAGACCTTGATTCACAGAGAATGCTCAAAGGATGTTAAAATCCTTCACAACCTCAATTATGCTCTCTTGAGCGCCAAAGTATAGAGGATACAAAAGGAGTTTCAAAAAGAGAAATCCGTCATATGAGTTTCAAAAAGAGAAATCCGTCAGATGGCTTCATTTGCGCTCAAAGCGCAATTTCGAGCATGTCAAGGAATCATTGCGAAGGAAGAAAATCCACAAAATGCCCCCACATGCACTCAGAGTGCAATTTCTCCATGGTCGGGGATGTGTTAAAGAAAGGAAAGTCTGTGAAAAAGCCCAATTTGCGCTCTTAGCGCATATTGGACATAGTGAAGGAAAATTGTGAGTGTTTGAAAATCCATTGTTGAGCTTCAAATGTGCCCTGAGCGCATATTGCATGTATTGAGGGAATTTTCTAAAGTTCAAATTCCTTCACCAAGGTTAAAATGTGCTTGAGCATAAATTACCTACAACTTTGGAAACTTTAAAAATTAAAGGTCCTTCACGCTTATAAGAATGCGCTCATGAGAACATTTTACACAGGCATGGAAAATATTTAAGTAATGAAATCCGTTAGTTGAGTCAAAATGCGCTCAAGGAGATATAATGAAAAAATATTAGAAATTGGTGGTGAGAAATATAAAGTTAGTCAACATGCTAAAAACACCCAATGAAGAAGTGGGGGGTGCAACTAAAACTTGTTTCAAATACTAAAGTCATCCTAAATGCCTCCTTTACATGTGTGGAAAGAATTGCACAATGTTGGTTAAGTGGAGAAGAATAAAGTCATGGTCAAACGATGAAATATTCTTAATGTTTTAAATTCTCATATCCATTTATTTGGCGCTCAAAGTTGGCATTCAATAAACATTGAAAATAATGAAAATTTATTCAAGTGACAAGATTCCATGCCAATGTCTAAAGTGCACCCGAGTAAAAAATGGCGAAAATGGATTTAATTTTGATCAGCATTTGTTACGGGGCTAGGGGTTGCATTGCTTTGGCGATGTGGTTTTGAGGTAGTTTGGGGTAAATCAGTGTGGCAAAATGATTCGATCAGTAATGTTGGGCTTTGGAGCAGACATTGGGATATGAAGAAGACCGTTGATTGGATTTAGTCAAGCAGGCCGACTTGGTTGCATTGGACGATGCAGCGGAGCCTACATGAGAAGTTGCATAGCGGATTGAGCCTTAGTGGATCGCGCTGGCATTTGAGATTTCGAGGCAGCGATTGGCTGACTTAGTTAAGCGGTTATGTAACATCTATCTGCGTTGATTGTGGATCGGACTTATGTATTTGGGCTTAGCGCAAGTTATGTTTGTGCGCTCGAGGCATTTGTAGCGTGATTAATGGATTGGGGCTGGGAGTGGATTTATCCAAGCCATTGGTGCATATCTCTGTGGAGGTCAGCTCGTTCATTCCACGAGGTGGAAATGCCTTTATAAGGGGAGGCTTGTTGAGGCATTTGGCATTCAAATTCGGATTCGCATTCAGATTGAGATTCAGCGACGGACAACGAAGGATTGGAGTAGCAACGGAAGTGAGAAGTTCTGGAGGATTGGCGACTTAGCAGCGAGTTGGAGAAGAGCATTGCAACGAGGAGAAGAGCTACACAAGGATTTGCCTTGGTGAAGCAACTCGTTTCTTTGAGTCTTTTGTAATCGAGCCAAGGGGCTCATTTGTATTGTAAATTCGGACAGTAGTGTTTGTCAATGCAACTGGGTTTCGTTTTGTGCATAATTATACATTTGGGGTTCAGCCCCACCCATATCTTGTGTTCTGTGTTCATTTGGATGGGACTGAGTTGCTTTATGGTTTAGCCCGCATCACATTTCGCCGTGCCCGCATTATTTAAGTCGTTGCATACTTGGGAGAATTGTTAAGGTTCTGCATTGCGTTAAGGCGTATTCTGGGTTCTCACTGCGAGATCGCCAGTGCCGAGCGACTTGCTCCCAAGGGTCGCTACAGTTGGTATCAGAGCAGATCGAGTCTTGGACCGAGTTGTTTGAGATAGACTTGGATCGAGCTGTTGCAAGGGAGACTTGGAATAAGCGGCACGATGGCGGATGCAGACAGTCAATATGACGAGCAGACACATACTCATGAGGGAAGTCATAGCAGAGGTGGAGCTATGAAGCACAAGGACTGGCTACAAGCACATGAGGAAAGATTGGATGCATTGGAAGGTTCTGACTTTGAGAATCGATTGATGAGAGAGATCAAGCTGCTTCAAGAGGAGATTCATCTTATGAAGGAAGGGCATGCTCTTTATCAAGTCATGTTGCAAAGCGGAGTTCTAGATCGGAAAGATTCGGTAGAGATCGGATCTTATGAAGGAGAAAGGGATGACACTATTCTGGAGAACTTCATCTGGGATGTTGAGGAATGGTTGTTCACTCTGCGAGCTCTCGAATGAGAGAAAGGTCAAGAGCATCTCAGCATGCTTTAAGGGAAGCGCCAAACTGTGGTGGAGGACACATGTGGTCGACGAGAGATCTGGGAAGTCACAGCCGATTCGGAATTGGGAAGAGCCGAAGGCAGCGCTTTATGCCCAATTCAATCCGGGCAACTCGGAGTGGCTTGTTTGACAGTGCCTTGGAAAGTTAAAGCATACTGGAACTTTGAGGGAGTAGATCAGTGCATTCCGTGTCTTGGATCTGGAATGCTCCAAGATAAGTGACTTCGAGAAGTTGTTTCTTTTCACGGAGAACTTGCAGTCCTGGGCTAAAGAGGAGATTAGGAGGCAGAATGTTCAAACTTTGAGCGATGCGATCCGCATAGAAGATGGCTTGTTGGATCACACCGGAGACAGATCTGCCAAGTCGATTCAGAATGAGGGAAGCAAGCCAAATCGTCCAAAGGAGGATCGACGAAACGGATCGCAGTGGAATGAAGACAAGGGGAAGAAGTCATGGGCTAATGAAGATGAATCGGTGCGAGCTGGAAAATAGAAGAAAAGGAGGACCTGTTTCATATGTTTCCAGCCCGATCATTTTGCAAGGGAATGTCCTAACCGAGCGAAGCTAAATGCAGTGTTGAAGGAGGAGCCAGTGATGCATATGGGAAATTTGCAGCTCCTGGGCTCGATAGATCAAGAAGCTCATTCGGGGAAGTGACCGAGCAAGGTCACCTCCCAGCACATTGAGGCCGGATGTGCAAGTGTCGAGAGCGACACTCTTGTTTAAGTGGGGGAGGATGTTACTGGGCCAGGGGTTGCATTGCTTTGGCGATGTGGTTTTGAGGTAGTTTGGGGTAAATCAGTGCGGCGAAATGATTCGATCAACAATGTTGGGGTTTGGAGCAAACATTGGGATATGAAGAAGACCGTTGATTGGATTTACTCAAGCAGGCCGACTTGGTTGCATTGGACGATGCAGCGGAGCCTACATGAGAAGTTGCATAGCGGATTGAGCCTTAGTGGATTGTGCTGCATTTGAGATTTCGATGCAGTGATTGGCCGACTTAGTTAAGCGGTTATGTAACGTCTATTTGCGTTGATTGCGGATCAGACTTATGTATTTGGGCTTAGTGCAAGTATGTTTGTGCGCTCGAGGCATTTGTAGCGTGATTAACGGATTGGGGCTGGGAGTGGATTTATCCAAGCCGTTGGTGCATATCTCTATGGAGGTCGGCTCGTTCATTCCACGAGGTGGAAATGCCTTTATAAGGGGAGGCTTGTTGAGGCATTTGGCATTCAAATTCGGATTCGCATTCGGATTGAGATTCAGCGACGGACAGCGAAGGATTGGAGTAGCAGCGGAAGTGCGAAGTCCTGGAGGACTAGCGACTTAGCAGCGAGTTGGAGAAGAGCATTACAGCTAGGAGAAGAGTTACACAAGGATTTGCCTTGGTGAAGCGACTCGTTTCTTTGAGTCTTTTGTAATCGAGCCAAGGGGCTCATTTGTATTGTAAATTCGGACAGTAGTGTTTGTCAACGCAACTGGGTTCCGTTTTGTGCATAATTATACATTTGGGGTTCAGCCGCACCCATATCTTGTGTTCTGTGTTCATTTGGGTGGGACTGAGTTGCTTTATGGTTTAGCCCGCATCACATTTTGTCATGCCCGCGTTATTTAAGTCGTTTCATACTTGGGAGAATTGTTAAGCTTCCGCATTGCGTTAAGGCGTATTCTAGGTTCTCATTGTGAGATCGCCAGTGCCGAGTGACTTGCTCCCAAGGGTCGCTACAACATTGATATTGGAATTATTTTGGAAATTAATTAAATATTGAATTTTACATCCAATAATTAATTGTTAAAATTTAAAACATTAGAAATGGTTTAATTGTCGAAGTATTTAAATTCCAACCCCTTCAAGTATGCGCCTAGAATTGAATTTCAGAGAGGGAAAGAAGGCGAGAATTTCTAGAGAGAATATGTGGAATTTTGAAGAAAAGGAATCCTGAAGTGGATTTGAAAACTTACGATAGGACATGAGAATTTTGAAGAGAGAATTTCTAGAGAGAAAAAGAGGGCCTGAGCTTTTAAGAAGGAAGAAGTACATTTGCAGAGAGAAAAATCAGAGAGAAATTCGAAAGAGAAGTAATTCTAAATCGGATTGGAAATCAGAAAGAAAGGATTTTTGTTTAGAGAGAAAAATATGAAAGAATTTTTATGTGATTCTTACATCAATCATTTTATTTTGCAGGAGGGATTCCAGTTCCAAATGTTCAAGGAAGACATTCAAGTCCGAGAGTTCCAGTTCCAGTGTTGAAGGCGTCCAAGTTTCAGGCAATCCAATTCAAGGCATTCAAGGTTCGGGGCTTCAAAGATCAAAGTTCAATCCGAAAATCCAAGACCATGGCAAGGAAGTTCTATGTGAAGAAATTCCAGAATGACAGAATCATCAACGAGGGAGTCCAATCCATTTCAAGAAGATGAATTCCCAAGCAGGCACATGGAAGGAAAAAATGGTTAAAGGAAGATAATTTCAAAAGAAGTAATCAAAGTTGGATCTAGGTTACACCCAGCATGCTGACATGGTGCCCAGTCATCTCCACCAGCTAATCTAAGATCTCCAAGTCAAATTTCACTGCATTTAAGGAAGGGAATCGAGAAAAAGCTATTTTGGGAAGACAAAGCATTTTAATGCATAGTGGGCATTTATTTCACCTCACTCTCCTGCTGAATGGGCTAACATTGGGTATTTATTACCCCACTAAGTGGCTTCTTTCTGATCGGTCTGTGTGGATCCTCTTATTAATTGTAGATTCTCTTTCTTTGCCCTAACCCTAATTAGGGTTGAGGTGGCACAATCTAGGTCATTCATTGTAATTGAAGACCTACATAAAGGCCTCATTTCTCATTTGTAATAGACAAAATTTGGATATTGTTGCTTATGAGCTATTGAGATAATAAAGTTGTCATTGAAGTTTGGTGATTTCTTGATATATTTTGGTGCTTGCATGTTTTCTTTGTTCCCCCACTTAGATTAGATTTGTTTTCAAGTACTTCGATGAATGTGATTGATAATAGTGTTATGGTGGAATTGTCTTGCTCATACCTTTTGTTCTTAGGTGATTCCTAAGCGCAGTGTAATGTTGGATCTGAGCCATTATGTGGATGCTTTACTTCTATCTTTAATGCACATTGTTCATTTTGATGGTTTTGTTGGGATATGAAAACTATTTGCACAATCCTTGAAGATTGCACCAGCTTTGTGTAGTTGTTGAATTTGGCGAAACAATATTTGGTAGATTTCATCGTAGCAATATTTATCTTTTAAGTTCTTAGGTTTAGAATAGAATTCCTAGACCCTACTCTCATTTACTTTCTGCATATCGTGAAAAAACCCTAAAAGTACTCTCATTGCAATATCATTTGAAAGCTCCCATAGCCAGTATTGTTCTAAGTCAACTTGAGGAATATAACATAAGGCCCCTCGTGATACCAGCATATCACATCAACCATTGAGCTTATCCACAGTCAAGAACTGACATAAAAAAAACCTTGTGGTCAATTGTATGATCTTTCGCAATCTTAGCATACACATGATTTTGATCAAGAGAGGATAGGATATCTCAATATTTTATTCTACTATTGGTAGGTCATAAAACACACATCAACGGGAGGGTTTGCTGATTTTTCCACAAAATTGTGCTTTCAGGTTTCAACAGTTGATCTCAAAAGGATAGCTTTGTTACCCAACATTAGGTTGGACGGATTTTGGTACTCTTGGTTAGTTCCAAAAGTTCTGTAGATTCAGGGAGGGTCTCAGCAGCAGGCTCATGTCGCAAAGTCTTCTAAAGAGAAGGGGGCATCCTTCTATGCTTTTTCTATAGTTAGTACGATGACCATTAAGGGAGGGTAGTAGAATAATACTGTAATGTTTCTAATGGTCATCTTTAGTAGGTTTACTTTTATTAATTAGTTTCTATTTTTGTATTCAGTTAACAATTGTTTCATTTAGAAACATCGTCTTTTACTTTTCTATTTAAGGAGACTTCGTCTCGATTGTTTAATATCGAAATATGAAACTATCAAGTGTTATAACATAATGATGTTACAAATTGGATCAAAACATTACTAATTATAATGAAGGCATTTGTTAGGACTAGTTGTGTTGTACACCCTAAGAATAATGTTGGATATTATTGCAATGTTGGGATACTAGTTAGACAGTAATATTCTAATGTCGTATGTGTAAATAGTTTTTTATAGGACCCAAAATCTTATTTTTGACTTTTGGGATGAGGTGTAAAAGCATTGAAATGTGAGTTATAAGTTGACCATGTCATCTCAAAAGTGGCACTCAAATTTGGGAAGCTGAAAGTTCACAATTACCTGTTTTCTTGGAGTCAAGTTTTCTTTTTTCAAGTTTGTTTTTAAAGCATGATATTCTTGGTAGGTGGCTTTTGCATTGATCCCATTCTATTTTCTTTTATTGGGGCACTCGAGCTTGAGGTGCTCATGTTTTAAAAAAGTGGAAACTTTGTCCTACATTTTTTTTTTTTTTGCTGGGAGGATACATGAAGTGTGGTTTCTCTGCTTTTTTTCTTTGAATTATGAGAGTATGATGCTACATCAGATGTGCAGATGAGATTATTGCAGTGCTCCCAGGGGACGCATCTCCTGCCTTAGTATCCCAATCTCCATCCCTGAAACTTTTTGGGGACTTGGGGTTCCGTTGCCTAAGATGGCTTCTTATACTAGCAATGACTCAAATTTGGTTCCAGTTTTGATACAGACCTACCAGTTGCATCTGCTGATTAGGGGCTGCCATATATTTTCTATGTTTTTGTCATTTTATAGTTGAATCTTGGAGCCTTTGGCATTTTGTTATAATAATTTTTATATAATATGTGATGAAAGCATTTTAATTTTGTTAATTTGTTTGTCAATTCTGATGTGAAATCTCAATTCAAGTCTAATGGTATGTATTAAGCTTCTTGAATGTCTATGATGAATGCTTTCTCAATGTTATGATACAAATACTTGAAATTTCTCTATATTTTAAAAACTTTCCCTATTTTTTAATAGCCACCCCCTGCCGTCCCCTAAAAGATGGCCCAAAAGTACCCTCATACCGGATTATTGTATTTGACATATTTTATTCTCGAGTAATACAACTGGAGAATATTGTTTGTTGCTGGGTTTTCTCTCATAAAGGTTTCCTGGTATATATGTTGTGTCGATTCCCTTATTCTTATTATCTTATTGTTTTCCATTTCATTTTCAGTCTGATATAAGTTATACTTTATTATTTATAATTATAACAGTACCTAAGAACAGATTAAGGACATATTTATTTCTCTAATAAAAGATATTAACTATCATAATTGACATTTGGTATCAGACCTTGTGTTGGATTGATTTTGTAGGAAGGAACATCTCTTTTTAGAGTGAGTGCTGTGGTTGGAGTGGAGGCATTTTATTTTTGGTGCAGGTCTGATCTGAAAATCAGATTTAAGAGTAAGCTCAATCAAGGGTGGAGATTAAGAAGTTCAATGGCAAGAACTTTGAAGTTTAAACTATAGAAGCTGAAATGGAGGATCTCTTGGTCGAACGAGATCAGTGAATTGTTGCAACTGTTTCACTCAGTTTTCTTCTTGTATGAGTGGATCAAGAATGATGAGACAAGCTTGATACGAGGCAAGGAGTAGTAGTTGTGTCTTTTTGACCCTCTGTTAACAAAATTTTCAGGTGAAAACTCTACAAAGCATTTGTGAAACAAGATTGGTAGTTGATATCAGACAGAGTGTAGTTGACAATTTTTTTTCTTAAGAAGAAACCAAATTCATTTAAAACAAATAATGTGGACTCTATTGATGATCATTCAAATGCATTTAATACAATCATGAGTCAATTGACATTCATTCATGCCAAAATGGATGAGGAGGGTAAAAGAGTAACTTTACTTTGTTTGTTATCCAATTCTTTTGATAGACTTATAATGGCAATTAGTAGTATAACTTCTAAGCTAAAATTTGAAGAGGTTGTTGCAGCGCTACTAAAGGAGGAAATAAGAAGAATATTCCTGAATGATGCCTCTAATGATGCTCTCTATATGAGGGGGTGGTCTAAAGAAAGGGGGAGTACAAAAAAGATCGGAGATAAAAAGCTTCAAGTGGTTTAATAAATCTAAGGTTAAGTGTTGGAAGTGTGGAAAATTGGTACATTTCAAGAAGGAATGTAATTTTAAGAAAACCACTAAAGCTAATGCATTCAATGATAGTGATAGTTCTTTGTATTCATCATCTTCCAATGAAGAAGTAGACAGTGAGGTTTTTCATGGCATCTGCAAGTATTCATGCATGTGGTATTGTATCATTGTTGGATTCTTGTGCATCTTTCCATATGGCTCCTATAAAGAGTGTTTTGCTAAATATGAATGCTTTTATGTACCTGGTAAACTTTTCTCACAAGATAGTTGGCTGGGTAAAGTCAAGGTTCAAAGATAGTAGAGTTAAGGATCTTTGTGGAGTTATGTATTCTTTTGGGCTGATTAAAAATCTGATTCATGTGAGCATGAGCTCATAACGCAGTGGTTGCTGCGAGCCCTTGTGATAGGGAGGTGCATGGTTCGAATCCCAGGAATTACATGGAGTATGCTGGGCACGGAAGTCGGAAGGAATTGTTGTTCAGCATAAAATATATGGTTCGAATGGGATGGGAGTCAGAATGAATCGTCTTTCAGCATAACTGATTGTGGGAGTCGGAACGAGTCGCGAATGGAGATAGAAGATGGCGGTGGAGATAAATGTTGTTCCATCTGTCAGACCCTTGTTGGGCTTGGAGTACTCGTGGTCCCTGTGCCAGATCCACGATGGGTGTGTGTTCTTGCACCTTTCAGGCTCGATGTCCCTGTTGGGCTTCTGGGCTCGCGGTTTGGGTTGTTGGAGTCTGAGGATGAGGTCCCCCAGATTTGTGGCCTCACTGGTTCATAGCTCCAGTCAAAAGCGACTATTATCGATCAAAAAAAAATCTGATTCATGTAAGTAAGATGACTGATGCAGGTGTACAAGTGATCTTTGACAAAAATAGTTGCAAAATGACTAGATCAGCTATGGAGTTAGCTGAGGCATAGCTGAGGGAATCTGCCACAAGGGATTGGACGGGCTGGATGTTAGTTCTGTAATTGGTGGTTGTGATGGTCAGAAGGTATCTATTGAGATAAATTTGTTGGTCACAAACAAATGTCTCAAATAAAGTGCCAGACTTGAGGGTATTGGAAAGTGAACCATGCTACCATGAGAAGCATTGGTGTTTGCAGTGACATGCTTGTTTATGTATCTGTCAGTTTCAAAAATACACCCTAGTTGGAAAAAGGGATTTTCAAGCTATTCAAGATTTTATATGCAGAGAAGATGAACTATGAGCTGTGTTGCTCCTAGCTGGTAAAATTTAAGCCTCCTTTATTTTTATGCTTTTGCAACATGTACAAGGGGGGAAATGCTTAAGTGCATCATACACCTTGCAAGTCCCAGGGATAATGTTGGGTATTATTGTAACATTGGGATACTAGTTAGACATAGTAAAAATCTAATTTTGTATGTGTAAATGGTCCCTTGAGGACCCCTTACATTTTTCATGCCACTTGACACGAGCTGTAAAAGTATTAAAATGAGAGTACAAGTTGATCAAGTCATCTCAGAAGTGGTGACACGATTTGAGATGTTGAAATGTCATAATTTCTAGTGTTGTGGGAGCCAAGTTTATTGTGCAAATCAATTTTCTTTTAAAGCATTCTTGAGAGGCGACTTTCATATGTAACCATCACCACACAAGCCATTTACCGAAAATTTGCCAAGATGGAACTTCTCAAACCTATGATTCATGATTTGCTTCTTATTTATTCTTTTTGAGTGTCTTTGTTAAGTCAAAGGAGCTTTGTGTTCCACAATAGTTAGTGATGCATGGGCAGCTTGGAGACCGTTTACATCAAATTCTACATTTGAGTTGAGAGGTATGGTCCTTGATTATCGTTTTTGGGCTGATGTTAAATTCGTTGTGGAGTTTATTAAGCCCATATGTAAGGTGATCAAATTTGTAGGTTCAAATTTTTTGAAGAAACAGATTCCATGTGTAAAAGATTTTAGAAAATAACAAACACAAAAGATCTTTCTCTATATACTTTGATAGAAGATGGAACAAACTTAATGCACCCCTTCATTGCGCTTTCTATGCCTTAAATCCTAAATGGTATGATATACAAGTGACCAATAAGGGGGCTCTATATGAGGATAGAGAGGTAATCAAGGGATTTTGGGCTGCAATAAAAAAAGATTCATGACTGAGGTGAGGTTACTTCAATTACGAGGAGTCAATGGAATAAGTTTTCACATGGGCATGGTGATTTTTCTTTCGTGGAAGCTTTATATGATATGCATGCAAAGAAAGACCCTATAAAGTGATGGTGAAACCATTGAATTTCAATCATTTGCAATAAGATTGCTCCCACAAGTAGCCAACTCTTCATCTTATGAGAGAAAATGGATTTCTTAAAGTTCTATTCATTCACTAAACAAGAACCAATTAGGGTCAAAGAAAGCAGGGAAGTTGGTGTACATTCATAGCTCGCTTCGCGTTCTCTCTTGTGTAGAGCCTAGGTACAAGGGGGGGTCCTTTAGCAAAATGGGACCAAATTTCACCTGATGGAGAAGTTGTAGCCATGGTGGATGAATTGGTTGAAGTAGACAACCTTAGTGATTTACCCCCATTTCTACTACCAACAGAGAAACTTAGGTTTGAGAGTGATGAATATTTGGTGAGCATCATAGTTGAGGACCTTGATATGGATGATCATGACATAGAAGTGTAGACGATAGATTTCTGATTTTTGTTTTTTTGTTTGCATATCAAAGTATCAAGCTATCACCATTTTTAATTTCAATATGTAATCTAATATTAAATATATAAAATTGAACTCTTTGACTTTGACACAGACTTTTGTTGTTTGCGTATTTAAATTTTAAACTTTAAAGCTAATGTTAAACTTTACTGCTGTTCTTGTGTTGAAAGTTCAATGTCATGAATTTTCTATAAATTATTAAATTAGAGTAAAAAAATGTGGCATCTCCAAGTACTCTGGTCTCCTATTTTTTTGAAATAGACATTACTGATATTGGTACCAATCTCTCATACCAGTACCATTAGTGGTCTTGTGGCAACCTTTAAGGTACCATTTGTATATTTTGACATGTTGTAAGACTAAGAACCCCTGCAGGTTCTAACTTCACCAACCCGCTGAATTGCTATGCAATGATGTATTTGACTGATTGTTTCGGAATAAATATGCAATTTCTTGAATTTTTTAACTGGATTGCCAGGCAAGAATTAACTTATATAATTTTCTTAAACTTTCAAAAGTGTTGCCAGGCTAGAATATAAACTTTGCAAGAAATAACAAAATGAAATAAAGTTCAACTATATGAGTACTGCAATTGAATTTTATTATTTATATCTTCATATACAATGATCAAAAACATTCTATTCATACCCGAAATTTACACCAACTCCTTTATAGTAAAATCTGGAATTAATAGTAGCAAGGTAAAAAGTTTGAAATCTGATCAACAATGCCTGCAATAATGAAGCTACAGGTTTGCGATAGATGAGACTTCAAATTTGTTTCAAACCCTTGATATTTCTTCACCAATAAACCCAATCATGGCCTCTGAGTTAAGCCATTGCCATTTTCACAATTCACTGGATATTACACCAATTCAAAGTGCTGAAAACTATGAAGAATTCCCAATTCCCCAAGCTGAAACTTCTGAAACCCTTGTCTCCAAATTCTCTTCACACAATTCATAATATCAAAATGCATAGAATGAATGAATTTTCTCTTGCCTTGGCTTTTAATAATTCTCCAAGAGAAATATATATGTATCTTCACAAATACACTTCTCATAACTTAAAAATATTTAGCTTTTGTTGCACTTGCTTTTGATGTATTTGAAATATAATATTAATCATATTTCTCTCCATTTGGTGCACAATATAAACTATACTTTATTAACACTTATATCTCCCTTTAAAATAAAGTGCATTTAATTTATAAATGATATGCACTTAATAATTAATTATTATTAAGCATAACTTTAATAATAATTATAACATTATAACTCCATTAATCATTATTTCTCAATGCACTTATAATTTGACTTTATGATCATTAAATAACCTCTTTTAATAATAAAGTCAATTAACACTTAATGATGTGCACTTTAATGTGTCAATTAGCCCCCAATTAAATAAAAACTTTATATCATAACTTTAACAATTAATTATTAATAAAGGATTCTTTATTAATAATTAATACCTTGGGCTTGAGCCAATAACTCATTCCATTTTGTCAATTGATGAACTCTGCCAATACCAAGTCCAAGTGCACTGCTAAAAATAGCAACATGGGCGACTTACTATAAATAGCAAGTCCCCCAAACTGAGCCAACTAACGAATGAGTCAATCACTGTGCAAACCATGACCCCGAGTGCCCCTGCCAGATATAACAACTCCTCAACAATGACTTACTATTAATAGTAAGTCTCTGAATAACTACTCCAGTCAATGATACTGAATCACAACACTGCCACCAAGATGTTTTGGTGCCCTGCTAAAGATGGAAACCCTGACTTTCCTAAAAAATTTCACTTTTTATAAATGGTAAGTGTGCCAATCTGACTCAAACGAAGAGCAATCTTGAACATCCCTGACCTCTGGAGTGGGAATTAGCCTCCAACTCTGCCAACTGGACCTGCTGAACAACTCCATTAGCCTATGAGGGTCAGGAAATAGACTAATCCTCTGAAAGATGACACTCACGAAAAAGGGGACATTACACATGTTCATTGATCACATTTGATCTAATACATTTTGCACTGCATTATTGGTAAATTTATGCCTTTGCTTTTCTTTCTTGTAGAAGGACATTTTGGTTTCACGGGTTATCTCGGGGGCTTGAGTCCTTGCATAGCTCTAATATGCTATCAGAATTATTGATCAACTCTAATAGATGTTTTATCTTAATTTCTTGTTACTGATCGGTCACTAAGTAAGGGTGGTTAAGCAATTTTTTTACTGAAAATTCAGGGTAAACTGCAACAAACATGGCTGTCGAATTATCAAGATTAAAGTCAAGCTCCTACGGTGCTTTCAGACTATACAAAAATGCAGAGTTTAGTAGAATTAATGGCATTTTTTCTTCAACACAATTTGTTAAAAGATAATTGTGTGAAAAATGATCGAGTGCCAACAAATTGTTTTTTGGTACTTTAGTGCCTACAAATTGTTAGAACATTCATGAAATATTGTCACTTGGTAAATTATAGGATTTTTTGAATTTACTTTTATTGCACAAACAATATATGATGTGGATTTTTTTAATTTGCACCAGTTAGGTTCTGAAGTTTGATGGATCTGGTTGTTGTTTCGTCTGTCTTCTCATGCTTACTTGCCCATGGATAAGAAACTCACTATGCATACCTATTCATCTGCAAAGGTTAGGTTACTTCTACAAGTTGTAAGTCGCACATGCTTTTCTTTTCTTTTTCACATCTGTTGTACTTTGTTTTGTGCAGAGAGATACAACTGGATTGACTGTGGAGAATAATGAACTGAAGGTGCATTTACAGGCTCTAGAAGATCAATCTCATATTCGTGATGGTAATATTCATACTAAAAACAATCTGAGTTCTGCTATTTCTATCTAAAATTTTTACTCAATTCATGATACTTTGATGAAAGTCAATTTGAAATATTTCTTCTCCCAACCCTGAGTCTCTTTTCCAAGTATATATATATATATATATATATATATATATATCACATTGCAAAGTGTATAAAGTGTAAATTACCATTTATTTATGCGTTTTGGTTTCCTTGTGAGTTGTGTGGCTTTAGAATACAAAACTTATTAGCCCTATGGTGATGGTGGGAAACTTGTGCATCGGTTTTTTATGAAAGCCTAAAACTAGAGGAATTGGGTTTCCGTCTTGGAATCTGATTTCTTTACTTGTTTGGATACTGATGTAATTTTTCTCTTCATTAAGTCATTCCAATGCCTTTGCAATTTGAAAATTAAATGTTTCCTCATTCTCATTTAAAGGTGTCTCACAAGGCATAAAGTATTCACCGTTAAATGACAGATTCACGTCCAACTTGCTCTCCCAACTGAAATTCCATCTAATTGTATTTAAATAGAAACTTTCCAGTTAGATGGTTGTAGTTGGCAAGTTTTTTCGCTTTCTACCCTTTGCTTTTCCATTTTAAAACATTCCTACCAAACTGATTTGGTAGAACCATTCTCATCTTCTGATATGGCCTTACTCCTTTTTCTTTTTTTTTGGGACAATGTGCTTCTATTCTGATTCTTGTCTCATGTAGCAGCATCCCTTTGATAATTTTCTCCTTTCATAATACAATTTACGTCTTGTCTCTTCTTTTCTGTTGGCTATCGCTTAAAAAACCTTTATTATTGCTATAACGGAGCATAAGGTCAAAGTTGCATGAAGCGTTTTTAGCATTAGATTTTTCTATGATTCCTCCTTCTCTGTTGGATATTGCTAAAAATATCTTTGTAATTGTATAGGAAACATAAGGTCAAAGTTGCAAGAGTTTTTGGCATAATATTGTTCTATAATTGCTCCAATTTTAAATGATTGTGGATAGTAAGGACCGTTTGTCCTCTAGTACAATTGTGGACTTTGATTGAAGGATATTTATTATTCTCACGATGTTTCAACACCTCTGAGGTGGCAGAGGCAATTCCTGAATGATCCACTTGTTCATAGTACATAATGGTTTTACTGGGCCACATTTGATTATAGAAATTGCCTTTCTTTTTTATTTGCAGCTTTGAATGATGCATTGAGGGAAGAAATTCAAAGGCTAAAATTTGCAATTGGTCAGACTTCCCCCAATAAAGGAGGTGCCCTTAATCAGTCTATCTTCTCTTCCCCTGCTCAACAAATCAGGCAACATCATTCCACCCTCAATAGCCATACACTAATGGCACAATCCCACTTTCAGCGCCATCCAGAACTTTCTCAGTTTGAGAATAGGTAAGGACTTGATAGTTATAGACAAGGAGATAAGCATTTGTACCACAAAATCCTCTATAAAGCCAACTTGTCAGCTTGGTAGAAGTGGTGCTGGTTGCCATAAATTGGATATAAGAGATATTATCCATGACAATATCATGTTCCTATGGTTGTATTCTCTGTGGCAAGCTTACTTCAGTTTTTATAAATTTGTATAAAAATAAAATAAATCAACTTCAATTTCATACTTTCAGGAAAATTAATGAATTCTAAAGGTTTATTAGTAGGCCCCAAATAAGCAGGATTTATGGTGATGAGTACACCTCAATTTTCAATTAGCCTTCACCTTTCTGACCAGTTAGAATCCCTATTTTGTCAGTCAAATGGAGATTTTTAAAAGTTCAAAATCTATATTTTTTTTAAAACTCTGGAAATGCCCATACGATATTTATTCATTCATTTCCTTGTATTCAAAAAAGGAGTGCATATTTGTCACTTGAAAGCACCTCATAGTAGTATGTGGTATCAATTAGTACTAGTAGTGATAACATTTTCTTTGGATAACAAATTAAAGGGATATAGTTTCAGGTAGTTGTGATTGATGTTCACATAAGATTTTGGTTGTTTGTTGTGTTTACATGCAACTTCAGTCACTTGATGTGCATTTAAGCCTTTTGATCTTTTGGAATCTCTTTTTTAACAGTCAATGGGAGAAAATGCCCTTATTGTTTGTATAAATTACTACCTTTATAGCTAGATGCTCAATGTCTTAAGTGTTAAAAGTTCAATGTCAAAATTTCTGTTTCTCCTGTAGGAAGAGATTATTAAACACTTCAAATGCTAATGTCATGAATTTTTTACATGCGTGAAGCATTTTGAGTGCAGATTAACTTGTATGTGTATACCTATGTATTTGGGTTTTTAAAGAGTCACAATGAGTCATGACAATGTTTAGGATACAAATTTATTCTTATGCATACACTGCCAATGGATTCCAAGACTTAATATATTGTGAAATACTTGATTTTTATTCTTAGAGAAAGGCTTCAATCACCTGGAGGACTATTTGCTTAAGTTTTTTTGGCCTAAAATTATATTTGTTAGATCACGTATTTTCCCTTGCCAAAAAAGTCTTCCAGTTGAACTTTACGCTCTTCCAATAAATCATGTTTTTTTCGTAATAATGGTCATAAGGAAGTCTATGTAATGTAGCTTTCGCGGAGCTCAAAATTTAGGGTTTCTTGTCTTCTATGGCGAAGTTTGGAGAACAAATTTGATATCTTGTTAGCTGCTTGTCTAACAAACATTCTGATTGATCTTTCTTTTCAAACAATATTTTTTTTAATGAAACTAGACCTATATAATAGTACCAAACTACAAATGTAAAGTAAACCCTCAAAACATAGTGGGTGGGACATGCAGCTAAAGCTATAAAATTAGCATTGGGAGGGTGTCCCGATCATTAGGTATACCACACACCCTCCATCAGGCAGCTCTACTGAATCTTCCACAAAGTCCCAACCTGTGAGACTGGTGTGCTCTCCATCCTCAGGGCCTTCTTGCAGCTGCGAATCCTAACGACAGGCAGAATCAGAGAATCCAAAGGAGCATTTATCAATTTAACAGGTTTTCCAAGTAAGAGCTGCTTAAGAATTTCAACACATGTATGAAAAACACACATAGCAACCGTACACTAATTTCAATATGAAATATTTTATTAGACATGACAGAATAAATTCAGCTAATCATTGTTATGTACTTGCATCTCTCAAATAATATGTGATAAAAACGTATAGATTGAAAAATTCAAAAAAGATGCAAGAAAAATCACAGCTGACAAATATCCTACAATTCTTGTAAGATTTGCAGTTCAACCAATATGTCCACAGTATTTACCACTGACAGTTAAACTAGACTTACTTTGAGCAAACCTTGACAAATATTATTGGGCTTTCGAATAATTATAGACACGGTTAACACAGTCCAAAGCAGCAGCTTCCAGAATTTATTTTGGTAACAGATTTTAGTAAAAAGCAGCAAAATGCCCAATAAATTTTGGGAAGTTGATCACTAGTTAATTACCTTGAGTTAAAACATCATTCTTTGTTTACAATATTAGAACCAGAAGAAAGTTAAGTGAGGCACTCTGTCACAGGCTTTGGGCTGCACAGTGCCATACAATCTTTCTGACTAGACTAAAAATTTATTGGATTCTTGAGCGTATCTTTAGCCTTAAATTTTTTTTGAGTCGGTATTCAGAATTCACGGCAATTTAATTAAAGGAAACCAAATCAAATGTATTCCAATTCAAATTGGATCAAATCTTGTCTCGAGCTCAAGAATCCAGCAGCCCTGGAACCCTAATGTTTTTCGATTGGCTTGTCACTTGTTGTGAATAGATTGAATAGTAATGGTAGGAGATCGACTGTGGTTGTCTCAGTTAAAAGAAATTTTTGCTTTCGTAAAGTTCCATAATGTTTTTCTTGCAGACTAACCCTTTTTTTATCATCGACTATGGTTAGCACAACATATAATTTGGGCAGAATCTTGAAGTAAGTCACTTGCATGGTTTCAGCGAGTGTTTTATTGGATCATATTTTATTTTGTTTCGTTTCATTCTAAAATAAGGATAAAATAAGGACGTAGAGCGTCAAAGTTCTTGTAAAATGTGAGTTGATGAAAGCTTAGTGGAAAGAAATAATAGAAATTGAATTAGGACTATCAAGATTTTTTTTATAAAGTAACAAATATTATAGTGCAACATTAATCAACCTATTGAAGTTTCATTAGTGGAATAAGATATATACTTTAGCTGCATTTTTTTACGGTTGCAATGTTAAAGGATTTTCCAAAATTCTGAAGAAAAATTAAAGATCTAAATATAGTTTTTGTTCTTAATTCATAAGTATTCTTCATTTAGTGAACTAAGAATTACATGTAAGCCTTAGGTAATTTGAAGTTTAAAATGTTTCCAAATAATAATGTATCTCCAAAATTACCTAAAATGTTTCAAAATAATAATGTATCTCCAACAAATGAATTGAGCAATACAATACAACCTTAAGAATAATCACTTGAATATATTAAATAAAATGTTTGTTAAACTTCTTTCCAGAATAATATTGATATAAATTAATATATAATTTAAATTAATTAAGTTTTCTTTCATAAAAGTTATATCATTTATTGAATGAAAGACAAATTTGTGGTGATGAAATGGGACAACAAATATGATTTAAACATAGCATAGCCTCTTGTTGCACACAATTTGTAGACTTAAAAAAAATCTTTTCTCAAATTGTAATGAAGTACTTTGTATTTTCCTTTCTTTCATTGAATTTTTTTTGGTGGAATTTGCATTAGATGTCTTTCTCTTGTATAATGTTTGTTTTGAATTTTTGGGCTACCTTCCTAGCCACCTCACCAAACTCTTTCTTTCATAGAGGTTCACACTCAATGCCATCTTTGTTGTTGAAAACAAATTCATCCTATTAAAGACATATTGATAACTAATTTTTAATTGAAGTCCCCATGGATGGTAGTGTGGGCTAGCAAGGGTAGGTGGGATGTTGCCCTCCATGCATTGGATGAAGACAAGAACAATTTAAATTTTAGAAATTCGTGGATTTCATATTAGATTTGTTTTAGAAAAAAGAAAAATTGATTTTTTGCACTCACTGTTTGCTATATAGACCAATCAAAAAACAAAGAAATGATATTTATATAATTATTTAAAATAAGAAATAAATATAGACAAGACTTTTTGTTTCAAAGATTTAATTCAATGTGGTGATTGGTTAAACTTATAGCAATTTTTTTTGCATGAATGCATAAGTATCCTGCCTTGGCAGGAACTAATAATTGAAGTGTTTCATAGGGATGTGTCCAAAAAATAAAATAAAAACCTTAGCATCCTCTATACGGTCGTTTTCAAGAATTGGGAGCTTGAGAAATGTCCTCCCAATAGCGCCACCACTTTTGCTACCTTTGTGAGATCACTTGCTATATGACAAATGCCCATTTATAACATGCTAAAGCTATCTACCACATAATAATAAAAATTAACAAAAAATTTATAGGGAAATAAAAATTCTCTTTTAATCCATAATAATCGAAAGAAAACTATTTTCTTTTTTACATGAATAGGAAAAACTTAAAGTAAAAAATATTACAACATAATCATCTACCTTCACATAAAAATGAATTTAACTAACAACTAGATTATTGGTATGTCAAAAAAAAGAATTCAGTAACTAAATTTAACTAACAATGCACAAACCATAAAACCTAGTAAATTGGAAGGGTTTGTTCTTGTTTTCTCTTCAAGTACTCCTAAATATCTTCTGAGAGAGGGAGAGTATCATCAAAGGTTTTACCTCCCAACCATTGATCTTTCGATCTCGACCTAATGGTCTCCTGCACAACTTCCTTCTAGAAGTGTGGCTCGACCATACATGAGAGGTACAAAAGCGGGATCCAATCTTTCTTGTCATCTGAGACTTGGTGTTTAGAACCCACAACTGTCTTAGCCATTCACACTCTAAAGACTTCTTTGACTATGAGAATAACTTTCCTAGTTAGGTAATGCCCTACCAGTTCGAGGGACGAATAGTTACTACACCATTGCATAGCACCACCTTGGCCAAGGGTTTATAAATGCAAGCATTTTACTTTATGCTATCAATGTCATTGCCAACCTTGTATACGAGTTTAGCGACTCATTTAGTCCTTCCCGATCTTAATAAGATTTGTCGTTCATGATGGTGAATACATTGTCTTATTGACTATGATGAAAGAAAACATGTGCAAGGGTCTTCGCTAATATGGACAATCAAACTAGGAAACTTGTGCCCAAATTGCTCTCACACATTGGAAGGAAAGTTGATCCACTCGGTTCGAGGAGACTCAAGCGCTACAAGGATGCAAGGATTCCTTTGCTATAGGAGTTGAAAGATGACTAAGCAAAGTAGAAAGGAAAGTGCAATAATGGAGGGGGGAATGAATTATTTACGCATACAGATAGACTCAGAAAGTGAATATGATTTTGCAAACATATCTAAAAAACTAGAATAACTTACATGTGATCTGAATGGCAGTCCAAAATGGTAGGTATAGGGCGCCTCTAAGGTTCAAGGGCAAGTAGGAAGTACGAAGCGAGTATGACTTGCCTTATACTAGAGAAAATATGATGAGACTTCAATCAATTGTAGCTCTTTGCCATACCTTCCTTTAATTGTCTCTGCAACCACTCCACCTTTCACCTGCACATAAAAAGTAGGAAAGATGTTGGGGAAAAAGGGTTTTGCCTTGTTCAAAACTCTATTTAGGAATCAACCTTGAAATCGAATGCATAAAATGAAAAGGAAGTGTGTTATTAGTAGCAAAGGTTTGATAAGAGAGACAAGGGTATGTGCAGGATCATGGAGGGCTAAAAAGTGGTGATGTGAAATTTTTTTTTTTTTTTTTTCATCTAACTCAAAACGCGAAAATCTATGTTGACTTTTTGGTAGGTCTAGTTGTCAGTACACTTGGCCAAAGCAAACACCTAAGCTAACTTTGTATCTAATACCGAATATTGATGGGGGGCAAATGTGGTATCCGATATTGGATATGACAATATAAATATTATATATATTATAATATTATAATATATATAATAGTATAATATATATTATCATAATATTAATATATATATATATATATATATATATATACTATTATATATACAATATATTATATTATATAAATAAATCGGCGGCCCCTACGTGGGGTCGCGGTTATTTGTAATAATCTTTTTCATATCCGATTTCGGATATCTGTGTTATATATATGAAACCAAATGGGTCATGGGTCATTTGACCCATGGTGCTTGGAGAGAAAATGACCTTTTTAATATCTGATATCATATTTTATCTGATATCTGATCCCAAGAAGCTATTTTTTTCACAAATTCATATCCAAGTATGAATTTAATTATTTTTTTTACATTTATTTAATTTTTTGAGTTTCATTATTAGTTTTTGAATGAAACTAGGTCTTTTCAATTTGATTTTTTTTTTATTGTTTAAACTTCCTTTTATTTATAAGAATTTATAATTCAATCAAGTATGGTAGATAATACTAATAATCCTGAGCCTAGAAACCGACCCCACGAAAATCTACAACCTGAAGACCCACAGCCTGGAAACCGACCCCCTAAAAATCTACAACCTGAAAACCCACAGCCTAGAGATCCACAACCTGAAAAACCCTCCAGTGACAAATCCTCGGCTAGTAGAAGACCTTATAACGGATAATTTGAAGCATAACTTGAGGGTTATTAGGAATGTTTATAAGAGGATCCCTAGATTACCCCCAATGTTTGGTACAATAGCCTCTATTATACAATTAATGGAGACCCTCACCATGTAGCATAATGTTGCAGTTCAATGGCGAGAGGTCATGCATGCCCAGCTTGGTGATGGGTTGGATTATGACGGGGTGAAAGCCCTTGGGATCACTAAACAACAAATATGTTCCCTATTTGTGAATCTTCGTACTGGACAAGTTCCTGATACTAAAAAAGAGAAGTTGTCCATGAAATGGTGCACACATGTTGCTATACGAGACAACTTTTGGGATCGCTGGTGGATGGTTTTTGATAAATCACCCAACAACAATATGGATGCCCCTTTTTATTTCATTAAAAAACTATATGCAAAGTTTGCCCTGGGTCATTGTGTCAACTATTGGAATATGAGAGCCTTCATGGGTGTAGGCAGAGACCAATCCTAGGATAGACTAGGGAAATATCAAGTAGTACAGGGCCCATATGTTCCCCCTCCTCTCATTGCCGCCTCCTCCAGTGAAGCATCCAGACGTTATTGCACAAGCTACCTCAAAGACCATTATGGTCACTCACACTTTGAGCAGCCATTTCGTTACGCACATTGATCACTGACACAACCTCCTACTGCTACTGATGCATCCTCCTCGAGTGCACATATGTGTGTGCTCCATACTTGCACTACATGTCGAAATATATGCTTTGGTCCCCTCATTGACCTTGTCAAGGACCGTATGAACACAAGAGTATGAGGCTGATGATATGGGTGGTGTGTCATATTTGACAACAAAGACCAAAGCATACCATGGAGAGTCCTCACATACGAGAGAGGAGGAGTCACAACCATCATTCATTCCTCATGTTACAGGAATAATTAATGTTTAATGTCATAGTGCATGATTTAATTTTAAATGAATAATTTTATAAGATAACTTATTATGACTGCACACTTATGTTTTTATACTTGATCTATTTATGTTTAGTTGATGACAGAGGAGGAGATAAGAGAGGTGCAGGATGTCATACTCTCCGCCATTTCATTTGGCCTTGAGAGCTCTATGGTATATATTTCCGAACTCACTCATTTACTTTTTTTATCAATAAACATGCTTGTCATTTAAATTATGATAATTAAAAATATATACTAATTAACATTTTCATCTTATTTTACTCTTGCAGATGTCACCTACTGCCAAGGGGTGCAATGTGAGGGGGGTGAAGTGGTGTGCACTGAGAAGGGCAAGGTAATTAAGAGTTTGACAATGATTATGCATGTAATTACCATTGGAGTGTACTAATGTTTATTTGCATGGTCTATTTAATAGGGTTTGATATCTGAGGAGGGCATGACACAGGTTGAAGAGTCCGGCCTCTCGACCATTTCATTTAGCTTTGATAGAAGTATGGTATGTATTTATGTACTTAGTTGTTTACATTTTTTAATTCTATATATGTTTGTCATTTAGATTTTCATTATTTTAAATCTATATTAACTAACATTTTGATATTATTTTATTCTTGCAGGTAACACCGAGTGTGAGGGAGGTACAGCGGTGAGGATTTACATTCTTGTTGACTACATCGACAGTGCCAAAAGAAGACACACCCACACATGTACGTTTTTATTTTAATTCAGGAGCTTAGTAAATTTATGTTTTTATCAACGAGAACTTTATAGGATAATTTATTAAATTATGCTTGTGAACATATATAGGTTGGCGTTCCCAGTCTCGGCGACATCCTTTCATTGCCAAAGACATATACCAAGACTCCTGACCGTGTTAGGAGACGTAGACTAGAGGTAATATAAGAATTCAATTTTCAATTTTTATTATAGTTTAATTTATAATTTAAATAATCTCAATTGTCGTTTAAATTTTTGTTTTGTGTAGGATTCTTCGGAGCTGAACGGTGCCTCGAAGAGGCTCCATTTTGAAGATCCATTAGTACCCTAGGATGTCAAAGACACATTCAGTTGTCATATGTATATTTTATACACATTTTGAGATAGCATATGCCACATTTTGTAAGACTTTGTTCTGGTTGGCATTTATGCCATATTTGTATATGGACACATACTTATTAAACAATTTCATATATAGAATATGAGTTTTGATATAATTTCTTCCTTATGTGCACTAAATGTATTAATTGTGTTTGTGGAATCATTACACGACTTATCTAATGTGAGAGTCATTGTTACTATGTTTAAATGATATTTGATGTGTTTGGAAAATATTTTTTCAATATTTGTTCCATATGTGTTTCCATAATATTTGACGTTTTTCAATTTTCAATGACACATACATCACTATACGTTAAAATCAAATAAAATTAACAAACAATGAATGATCTATAATACATTTGGTAGTTCACATATGTAACATACATAGTTAACGTAATGGGATCCATTATTTGGTAGTTCAACAAATGATTTTCCTCTTATTTATATCTTCATGATGTTAGAATCACAACCTTTAATTATTACAATCTTTCTAGAGAGTCACAACCCTTCATATGTATGCCCTTTGAAAGAGCCACAACCTTTCATAGTTACAAAATTTTGAGAGTCACAATCCTTCACAACATTGCCTTTGGAAGAGTTTTGTCCATCGTGGGGTTGAACCACCAGTGCGAACGTGTCTGGTTTGACAAATTTACCTTAGGCATGGTCTCGTTTTGTCTCTCCACGCATTGGAAATCTTGGTGCCATACCCTACTGGTGATGTCCCTTAAGTGCCCTAAGTGCACAAAACTATCAAACTTTGATGAACTGTTTATGAAAATCCATGGCACCTATAGTTGTTCCATCTGAACCTATAAGCGCACCTGAGGCCCCTCTACAATAACCTCTCTCAAATTTTGAAGGCTAAAAGTGGTTTTTGTAGGGCAGCGATTTTTCTGATGACGCAAAAAGTGTCAAATGCATTCAATGAAGAGTTGCAAGGTAGCCCAAAAAGAGTTTTGTTTGTTGTGGGGTCGAACCATCAGCATGAACGCATCCAGTTGGGCGGGTTTACCCTATGCATGGTCTTATTTTTCCTCCCCACGTATCGAAACTCTCGACGCCATACCCTAGCAACGATGTCCCTTAGGTGCATTAAGTGCACAAAAATGTCAAACTTTGATGAACCATTTCTTGCAATTTGTGGCACATGTTGTGGATCCGTGTGATCCTCTAGGATCATGTGAGGCCCCTCTACAATAAACTCTTAGATTTCAAAGACTCATAGTTGTTTTCGTAAGGAATCACTTTTTCTAATGAAGCAAAAAGTGTCAAATGCATTCAATGGAAAGTTGCAAGGTAGCCCAAAAAGAGTTTTGTTTGTTGTGAGGTCAAACTGTCAATACGAACACATCCAGTTGGGTAGGTTTACCCTAATCATGGTCTCACTTTTCCTCCCCACATGTCAGAACTCTCGGTGCTATACCCTGTAGGCGATGTTCCTTAAGTGCACAAAATTGTCAAACTTTGACCTGAACCATTTCTCATAATTCATGGAACCTATGATGGATCCATCTGATCCTATAAGCTCGTGTGAGGCCCCTCTACATTAAACTCTCTCAGATTTTGAAGACTCAAAGTGGTTTTTGTAGGGCAACAATTTTTCTGATGACGCAAAAAGTTGCAAATGCATTGAATGGAAAGTTACAAGGTAGCCCAAAAAAAGTTTTTTTCATTGTGGGGTCAAACCGTTAGCGCGAACGTATCCATTTGGGTGGATTTATGATGGGGAGGTCACCTTGCTCCTCTAGACTCCTACTCTTTCTTAGGAATCTCACCTTGGACCCTATTCACTTCAGGATCCTCTAGACTCACTGTTGAGTCTCTTCAGGGTTACTCTCAGGCCCTGACTAGAAGGACTTCTATGCTCCCTCTCTCCTAGGTTTCCTACCCACCGAAATGATTCACCCTCTACCTTATCTTCCTCTCCATGACTGAATAAATTTAGTCATGCACCTTCTCCTTCTATCTCTTTCTCCTACAAGTTCTCTAGCCGGACCATTTAGCTCGCCTAGGACTTGTCTACAATTCTGACTAGCCTCTTCTCAATTCCAAACACAGAAATAGAAATAAAATACATGAGGGATGCTTCTTGA
>MU223281.1:2326589-2340095 GCA_018584345.1 Thuja plicata | reverse complement strand
AGTGCAACAGAAGCACACACACAGGATAAAGGGCGGTGTCACAGACACATTCTACATGGGCTAATGTCATGGAAGGTATGCTCACTTGACAAGAGTGGATGCGCCTAAGGCATATGCATCATAATCCCCCCATGGCACTTTATAACAGAGTGCGAGTACTAAGACTGAACCAGGTGTGCAAGATCCCAAAAAAGTAGAAGAAGGCACTTTATCTCAGTGCATTTTCAGAACAAAGATACATTAGAAAGAGCATGTAAGCTCAAAAGTCAGAAAGTAGAGTGAACTATGAAACCAGAGGAAGAGATCCTCGGACATGAAGAACCAAGCACACCACCAGAGGGCATAAACTGCAAAACTCGGAGGAGTGAAAACCCAGAGCAGAATCTGGAAGAAATACCTCTGCCACTAAATAGTACACAGAATCAGCTTTCCGACGATATCTCCTTTGCCGAAAAAGGAGTCCGGATGAGCCAGATATGACTCCCGTAAGGCAAAATAAGACATCGTAATTCAATAGCAAAAAACGCTATTGAAATAGTGGAACCAAAACCTCTAACCCCCACCATCGGAAAGTGCTCGGAAAGAGATTTCCGACGGTATATGGAAGTCAGAAAAATACCCCCGTATGCACCCTGTAGAGCGAAAAAAGCCCAGGTACCCCCAAAAATGCCCTAAAAGGCTTACAAATGGCCCCCAAGGGCTAAAAAAATTGGGCCCCCGGGCGCATGGCGCGCTACGGGGGCTTACCCTAGCTCTCGGTCCGCAATATGACCTGCGGCTCCGCTGATAAGCCCGCGGGGGCTGGCAACCAACCCGCCACCGGCTGGGCGGAGCGGGGGCTGAGGAACCAGGCAGGGCGCAAAAAAACCACCGGAGGGCGGCAGGTGGCGGATTCCGGGGTGGCGGGGGCCGCTGCAGGCGGGCGGCGGCGGGCGGGGAAGCCGCGGTGGCGCAGGGAGCAGCGGGGGCGCCGCTGAGGAGGGCGCCGAGCGGCGGGTGGCCGCAGTGAGAAGAGCGGCCGCAGGGGCGGCGAAGCAGGAGCTGGGCCGGCCACCGACCGGTGGCGGTGGAGCGCCGGTGGGCCGGCGATGGCGCGGCGGTGGTGAAAACTATTTTTGCACTGAGTGCGGTTTTAAACGCATGAAAAACATTAAAAAAACATACATTTTTTTAATTTTTTTCTCGAAAAATGTGCCTATACGGCCCTGGGAGGCCGAAAAAAATTCTCCAGAGGCCCCGGTGTCCAAATCGGACAAACCTTATATGGTTTCTGGGGTTTTTGGGCCTTCCGGACGCAATGGAAGTGTCCGTTTGGGCCCAAAATGCCTGCAAAAATAGAGACACCCCCAGAACCACAAAAAAGGAGCCAGAAAAAGCTGAGAAACCTCCAAACCCTCGAACGCTTCACAAGAACTCAAACAGCCGGCAGCAAGATGGCTCTGATACCATGTTAGAATTGATGAACATCAATACAACCAAGATCACCTGCATGCAAAGACTATTACGAGACAGAAGCAAAAGACAGAGAGGCAAAAGAATCTATGGAGGCCGATAGGCCAGAGACTGTAAATGCATGTTGACAGAAATTATGTTCTATATTCAACAATGAAATGATTTACAATCTCAATACGAAATACAAAGAGGTGATTCCTTATAAAGGAATCACGAAACCCTAAAAGGGAAACTAACAGAAATAGAAACAGCCTAAGGTTAGCTGAAGCAAACTAGAGTGAATAGGGAAGTTACTAATTAGATCATAATGATTTAAATTAGTAACCCCGATAGACTATTACTCTAACACTTAATTTGTCCTAAAACACCTTAAGACGTCTTATGATATCTTACCATACATTAGTGTATAGTAAGGGGTCTTAAGAGGTCCTAGGACACAGTGATGTGTTTTATGTCAAGTTAACAACCCTTATGACACCTAAGGTGTATAGAGAGGAATCCTAAAGGGTACTAAGGGGTCATTAGGGGTCCTAAGACCCCTTATGACCCATTTCCCTACATCTTAGGTGCAATAAAGGGTCCTAAGGGGTCATAAGGGGTTCTAGGACAAATTAATGTGTCATAGGACCCCTTAAGACCCCTTACGACCCCTTAAGACCCCTTACCATACATTAGTCTATGGTGAGGGGTCCTAAGGGGTCTTAAAAGGGTCCTATGACATAGTAATGTGTCCTAGGACCCCTTAAGACAACTGAGAAACCCTTAGGACCTCTTATAATTCATTAGCTTATTGTAAGGGGGTGTAAGCGGTCTTAAGGGGTCCTACAACACAGTAATGTGTCATAGGACCCCTTAAGGCCACTAACGACCCCTTAGCACCCCTTACCATTTATTAGTGTATGGTAAGGTTTTCTAAGGGATTGTAAGGGGTCTAAGAAGTCCTACGACACATTAAAAACCCTTACAATCCCTAAGATTTAAAGAGAGGGGTCCTTGAGGGTCCTAAGGGGTCATAAGGGGTTCTAGGACACATTAATGTGCCATAGGATCCCTTATGACCTCTTAGTACCCCTTATCATATATCTTAGGTGTCTTAAAAGTTTGTAAGGGTTCATGAAGGGTCCTAGGACACATTAATGTGTATTAGGACACCTTAAGACCCCTTAGGACCCCTTACCATTCATTAGTGTATGGTAAGGGGTCCTAGAGGGTTTTAAGGGGTATAAGGGGTCATAGGAAACATTAATGTGTCCTAAAACCCCTTAACAATCCTACCACCCCTAAGATGTAGAGATATGGGTCCTAAGGGGTCATAAGGGGTGTTGCGACACATTAATTTGTCCTAGGACCCCTTAGGACCCCTTACCATGCATCTTAGGGGTCCTAAAGGGATGTAAGGGGTCATAAGAGGTCCTAGGATGCATTATTGTGTCTTAGGACCCCTTAATACCCCTTACCATTCATTAGTGTATGTTAAGGGGTCTTAGGACACATTAATATATCCTAGGACCCCTTGAAAAATACTTATGACACATAATATGTAGAGAGATGGGTCTTAAAGGGTTGTAATGGGTCCTCACCTTCTCTCTCTCTCTCTAAAGAGTCATGTGACTATTAATGTGTTATAAGGGGTTATAATGGGTCCTAATGTGCAATAATGGGTCTTAATGGGTCCTAAGAGATCGTAATGGGTCCTAAGGGTTCCTAGGACCACTTATAACCCATTAGAACCCCTTAAGAAACATTAGGACACATTAGAGCCCATTAGTGTGTCCTACAATGATTAATGAATTTGAAGGGGTCCTAAGAGGTCCTAATGTGCCCTAAGAGATCCTAATGGGTCCTAATGTGTCCTAAGGGGTTGTAATGGTTCCTAAATATTTGTAGGACTAATTAGGACCCATTATGACCCCTTATGATACATTAGAACCACTTAGAACTCTAAAGAGTGTCCTACGATGATTAATGCTCTCTCTCTCTCTCTCATGGGTCCTATGACTATTAATGTGTTCTAAGGGGTCCTAATGAGTCCTAATGTGTCCTAATGGGTCCTAATGGGTCCTAAGGGTTTGTAATGGGTCCTAAGGGTTCCTAGGACCACTTAAAACCCATTAAAACCCCTTATAAGACACTAGTACACATTAGAGCACATTAGTGTGTTCTACAATGATTAATGTGTTCTAAGGGGTCTTAAGAGGCCCTAATGTGTACTAAGGGGTCATAATGGGTCCTAAGGGGACCTAGGATTAGTTAGAACCCTAAATAGTGTCCTTAATCAAGTCAAGGGCTTAAGATTATAATCAATAGTCCAGTGAGAATCATGTTCAAGACAATGTGCTGATAACTGAAACTTGGTTGTCTAAAATTTCCTAAAAACCCTCAAAAGCCAGAATCTTCATCTTAACTCCTATGAAGCTGAAACCACTCTCAAATATCCTAAAAGTATATACATAAAATGTAACTTAAGTATAATAATATGTAACTTATACTTAAATGTTACATTTTATGTATTGACCTAGTGTTGGAATTGGTCTGGCAGGGCCTGTTGGGCTTTCTTCCTCCATCCCTTAAGCCTTTTCATAATGTTACATAGTGTGTATGTGCTATAGTGCACACACGCTATTGGCTTTGATTGCCCAAGCCTTACACTCGGGCAATCAAAGCCATAGCACATACTCCCTATAGCGCGTGCGCGCTATAGGGCGTACGCCCTATTGCTTTTGGGGGACCAAAAAAATGTTTGGCACCTTTTTGGTCCCCCATCTGCGTGCATATACCCTACTATACCACCTACAATACATCAAAGCTATCAAAAAAATTAGATACTCATGTCCTCGTGTACAAATACATCGTATACCATCAATACAACCATGTCATGTATAATTGCATCAATGCTATCAAAAAATTCCTAGATACTGATGTCCTCATGTACAAATACATCATATATCAACAACACAACCACATCATGTATAGATACAGTTCAATGCTATCAAAAAATCCTAGATATACAACTAATACATTTAGTTCTGATATTTGTGCTTCGTAATGTATAGCTTAAACCACTAGTACTCTCGAAGACACCTACATTGTACTAGTGTACAAAGTATTAGTATTAGAGAAATAATACTAACTAAATGTACAAATTAAAAAATAAAAGTAAGATAAACTCCAAAGCACGATACTGGAATCTCGTATTTCCATCGCATTTGTAATCACTACATTCTCAAACCATGAGAAGACTAATTTTATTAACCAAAATGTTAAAGTACCAAAACATAATGAATTGGATGAACCAAAAAACATGATAAACCAAAGCATATTGAGCTTATCGTCATTTGGTATCAGTTATTTAAGTGTGTCTAATTCTTGTATGTCCATCATGTATTTGTAAACAACTCCATTTTAATCCACGAGAGGAGTCATTTTATTAACCAAAAAAATAAAGAAAAGTGTACTTAGTGTAATTAATCTAAGCATAATGAATGTAATAAACCTTGTGCAGTCATTTGGAATGACCTAGTCAAGTGTGCATGGAGGTTCATCTCTTTGCTTAAGGGTATCTAATATTGCTTCATGGTTAGCATTACTAATAGTCCAAATTTATTTTGTCTTTGGTCTAGCTTGATGCTTCAACAACTTAACATTTGTTGTTATAACAAGGTGTGAATACATGAGAATGGTTTTGTGCTTCTCATAGTCTTCAAATGTAGGTATGTCATTCTTTCTAATCATGTATGTTCAAAACTATGTTCCTGCAATAACAACTAAAGTATTAAGATACGTGAACCCATCATCACCTTTTGTCAGTTGTTCTAGCTTTTGATTTCCATGTAACATTGTGCCAACAAGTAATCTAATCACTCATCATTCCCTCTGATGCAACCAATACAAAAACATGTCCTGGCTATAGAAGATTTGAAAGATGGTCTTACTCAACTAAACTTTCCCTGTCATAATTTCTTATGGATATTATTTTAGATAAACGGGTTAGATATTGTGGAACCCATGCATCCACCCACTCACTTGACTCACACTGATCCCAATTATAGTGAAAATAGTTGGGACAAAAACAAGCCAATTATCGTGTCCAAATGGTCCATGTACTTGCTTCTGAGTTTCAAAATGAGTGCATCTTTGAAGAATCTCTAACTGTCTAAAAATCCAATTTGTCTCCTATTGTGCCCTCCACAACCAAGCAAAAGAATATGTGCACTGCTAAATCAAGTGTCCCTCCCTGTGACAATGTTGAACTTGTCCAACCAACAATAGAACAAGAATCACCAAGTGTAGCTCCTAAAATGCTCAATTTCTCCTTAGCTAGATCTATATTTACACATGCACCTGCTCCATCATGATCCCCTTTCCTATGCCTAGATTCAAAAAAAATCCAAATATGAGGTACACCCCTCTCTGCATGTATTCTACTCAACCAATAAAACGTGTGAGCATTCTTGAATTGACCCATGCAATTATCTGACCAAATGATATGTCTATCTATTGCAATATCTTTTTCCTGTAAGATATCAAAAAAAATCTCAAAACAATGTTGCACATGCTTGGAAGAGTGAGATCTATTGTCCCTCATATAAAAATGGTACTCTTTGATTATCTTCCTTTCCCATTTTGTACTATCAGGGGAATGCCTATATGTTATGTGAACAAAAATAGCAATCTGAATGGAATTGTAATACTGACCTTGCAACTCATTCTATGGCTATAATGTGTAGTTTTATATGAATTCAACCACTGATATAATAGTACCAATTGGGAAAGAATATTTACCCATTCTGAATTGGTGATCCAACCACTAAGACCTCTAACTATGCCTTGCATACTTGTAGAAAATATTTTCCTTGAAATCTGAAATAAAATCAACAACAATGCATTCTTTTGTAACCAAATCATATCTAGAACCTTCACCTCCACTCTTAAAAGTATATTTTATTGTCTCATATATCTTTTTATAGAACAATTTTATTTCCAAATTCATGTTTTATGCCCTCATGAAAGCATTCAACAAGCCACCACATTGTGAGCACTTATCATTTAAGCAATCATTTCTATAGAAAAAACAACCATCATATCCAGGATATAAAAATTGATCTAGCAAGTCTCTCAATGATTTTGGAAGATGACTCACACCACAATCCTGTAACATTTCATTAGTATGCAAAGTAGAATGAATATAGCGTAATAGTTCATGGTGCATTGAAAACTCCACATGATATTTGCAACAAAAAGTATTTCTAATCTTAAGATGTACACAATAAAATGGATTTAAGGATTCAAACACCCTTTGTGATATATGAAATGTTGGATGTTTGAATTACTTCCAAATAATGTTTAGGATGTGGTGTGCAATCTCGATCACCAATTCTTAACTTCAAGACATCCTTAACATTTGATGATACTCTTGAGTTAGAGTGCCAAAATAGTTGAATATCCTCCTTCACACTATCAGTTTGCTTCTTATGAAAATGTGGAAGCCTCCCACCATAAGCCCATGTATCATTATTAAGAGGATCATCAAGTCTTAGTCTTCTTGCAAGTGCTCTATCCAAAGTTTTGCAATTTATGTTGAAATCAAGACAAGTTTGTCTCATAAAGCGAGCCTTTCTCAAACGATGACTTACTAAGGAGGTTGTAATAACCCTCTAGGTGGCTCTCTTATCTTTTTCCTTGTTATTATTCCCAATAGAATTGAGAACACAAAATATTTCTCACAATTATAGTATTTCTCTCCATTTTCTCGTTCATACGAATCTTCAATTTTGCTAGAATAGGTCTCATCTTTTGCATCTTTAGCAATTGTACAAAAAATTTGGAAATTCTCTGCCAATGGCTTCTTGCTAAAAAGTTCATAAAAAATTATAAAATCCCACAAACGAATGGTTCTTGTTGATCTCTTGCCTTCAAAATTGCTCGTAATGTTCTCATCCATTTCAAGTAACCATTTAGGTGTCCTTGAATGTCTTGAATTTGAAGTTTGTTCTTTTTCCACATAAGGCACTTCATTTCTCATGTAATTTAGAGATGTATAATGTTCATTTGGTTCATCAATTTATTTTCTATGCAAATCCCAAATTTAATATCTTGTGCAACATTTGCACGATCAATCTCTACATTTTCATTCTCAAATTGAATATCTTGTACAATATTTTCATTCCGAATCTCTATATTTTCATTTGCAATCTCTAAATTTTCATTCTCATTGTCAAATTATATTCAATATTTACAAATTCAATCTTCTCTTCACTTGAAATAACATTTACGGGTGAACCTTGGGCCTCACCTCCACTAATATTTAACATCCCTTGTCTCCTCTTCCTATGATTTTCCCTATTTCTTTGTCTATATGCTTTAATTTCATTTTTTGTAAGCTTTATCTTTTGTTTATGCTTTTGAAGACTATTGATCCCCATTATACCACCAAAAATATGACCACATATGATTGCCAAACAAGAATTTGAGAAAAAGATGTTCCAAAAAGTGTTATTTTGTCTGTTATAGTCTAAAAACTCGTGAATGTGGCAAACAAAAATAATGTAGGGTCCGTTGAAATTAGAAAAATGGCCCACTCCACTATTTTTTTTATAAAATATCTGATATCAAATACTAAGAATATAACAATTTTGTATGCAAAGGCACCAACATTTGGCCATTGGCACCATTCACAAAGTATCCAATTTCAGATACCATATCTGATATCGGATACGATATCGAATATCGGATATGGTATCCAATATTAGATATGATATTTGATGTCGGATACAAAGAGAATGAAAATTTGACTATTTTATCGTTGGCGCCATTCCCTAAGTATCTGATATTAGATACCGTATCTGATATCAGATATGGTATCCAATATCAGATATTTACAATATGAATTATTCTTAATATGAGGTAAATGTGGTGCATTACATTTCTAATGCATTACCTATATAACGTACATTACATATGTAATGAATTACCTATGTAATGCATTACATATGGAATAGGTTGAGAGAGAGAGAGAGAGAGAGAGAGAGAGAGAGAGAGAGAGAGAGAGAGAGACNGGAGAGAGAGAGAGAGAGAGAGAGAGAGAGAGAGAGAGAGAGAGAGAGAGAGACCCCTTATTTCCCCTAATGACCCCTTACCATACATTAATGTATCCTAGGGATTCTTGGGATACATTAATGGACAATGGGGGTCATAAGGGGTCATAAGTGGTCCTAAGGGGTCCTAGTGTATCCTAGGACCACTTATGACCTCTGGGATCCCTTAGCATACATTAATGTATCCTAGGACTCATAGGATACATTAACTAGTAATGGGCATCGTAAGAGGTCCTAAGGGGTCATAAATATATCATAGAACCGCTCTAATGGTTCCTAAGTGGATATCAAGGGGGCTTCACTTAATGAACTTGAATCATAGCACGTGTGTTCGTGTCATACTAAAGAATTCACCTATTTTCAAAAACTATTGCCCCAAACTCCTTTTTTTCACCCCCTCCAATACCCCCACTCCCCACCACAAAAAAATCCTCCCATCCCATATTTACGTGATATATTGCCCCTTTTTTGCCCATTTTAAACCCCCCATTATGAACGCACTTGATATTGTATTTTTGCTTGAGTGAAGACCCTGTGGGGGAGAATGACTTTCATCTAGGCTTGTAGGAAAATTCTCTCTACACAAAAATATGCTTATGACTAACACTATGCAAATTGTACGATTGTGGAATTGCAGGAATTAAGTATCTATATTATAGTATTATATATATAATATATTATAATTTATAATATGTATAATACATATTATATATTTTATATATTATATATTATAAAAATTATTAATTAACATTCAATATCGAATATTATCTGATATCGGATTCCAAGACCTTGAAAATTCCAAACTTTTGCAATGGCGCCCACATTCCATCGTTGGTGTCATTACTTGGGTATCCAATATCAGATACGTATCTGATATCAAATACCGACACAAATCACCAACCCTAAAATTTGCCTCGAGATTGCTATGGGTTTTGGCTTGGGAATGCCAAACCCACAAAGTCAACCTGAAAATGTGTTTTTGAAATCTCTCTATGTTTTTCAGACTTCAACCTTATAGTTGACACCTTTTTTATCTGAAATTGATGAAATGAAAAGGGCTTCTTAAGCAAATTCTTCTAGGTTTCTACAAATATAAATTATGTCAAGTTTTGAGTTTAATAAATAATAATTATTTATTTTCTAATTTGATTATGTCTAAAGTTATGATTAATATACTGATTGAAAAATGTCTATAACTTTCAAATGGTATAACATTTTTTTAAATTTGAAACACGTGTCACATTCTATGCTTCACATACTATAAGAAAAAAAAATATTAAGTTTTGACCAAGTTAAGGTGGTCAAACAAGGGAGCTTTTAGATTCTGAAAAGTTGTAGTAAAAAAATCATAATGAATTATTTATTTGGAAAAAAATTACACAAAAATATGTGTCACATTCAGACATGAGTCTTCTACTTATATCTAGAATATTATAAAAAAATATTATCATTAGATTGTGGTTTGGTTAGTCAAACAAACACCTTCTTTTTAATAGTTTAGAAAATAAATTCAATTTTCTACATATTCTCTTCTTACATCTTTTTGATATAAGGTTGATAACTTGTTCAAATAGTTACGTCAAGTTGCCTAACCCTATTTTTTCTAAAATTTGATTGTCATTTAAGGGCATAGTTTGGTATATCATGATCCTGCACACACCCACAAGATGGCTTATACCTTGATGATGCAAGTGCTTCTTGAAATGAGATCACAAGTGTTGATTCAATAACATGACTCCACAAAGACCTAAAAGGACATCACAAAAGACATGCTTGCATGATGATTGTTGATGCTTAGCACATGAAGAGTATAGTGGGATGAAATGCTTGAAATGATTTATTGCTTGAATGCTCCTTGATTTTTTGAAATCATGACTACTTGGACTCGAATGAATAGAATATGATTGCCAAAATGAAGGAGGTAGCCTTGCTTTTATACCTCACCTAACTATTTTGGAGCCCAAAAAATGAAGAAGGTCGTTTAGGATTTAATGATCTTGCTAAAAACCCATGACCTTTATCCAATTCAAATTTGGGTCCAAACTATGGAGTATGGGGTGAGTCAAACTCATATTTTATTGCTTGACTCACCCTACACCAGCAATTTAAAGCTTAGATTTGTGTCGGGGGTCAACTAGGATATTAGGATTTTGAAAATGCATACGAAAACAAGGTTTGAAATTAGGATAAATACAAAAGGTCACCTATAATGAAATAGGGCCTATGTATGCAAGTAGAGATGAATAAGATGAAATAATTAAAGGGGTACACCTATAATTAGGGGCCCTCATAGAAATTAAATCAAGAGGACTCAAATTTAAATAATTATTAGTTAAATGCATATCAAAGTTCTATGATGCGTATAAGAATGAACACACACTGAAATGGGTATTAAGTAAGCATGAAATTGTACACCTTAGGAAGTGTGTACAATTTACAGCGCTACACTAACCAAGGAAAGAATTCTTACAATCCTAATCCCCTAAGATGACTTTTCTCAGCTCATTCCCAATACTTGAGTTAATGGTAAGGTTCAGTAACTTCATAGACCTTGCTAGGACAACATTCCTTAACGAATCTCCTTTCACATATTAACAAATAAGATGTTCACACTTCCCAAAATTTCATATCATGAATCACGATTAAGAAGCCCCAAGGGTTTCAAAACAAAATAAAGCTTGAAACAGAGGAATCCCCACTGTTTGGCCTAGTTCTTATTAGGATAATAGTTAAGCTTAGTACTTTAGATCTACCTTTAAATGTAGTATAATGGATAATGTTGAATTAAAATTGTTCTAGATTAATAATAAAAATTCATAATGATTATTTTAATTCGATAGGTTGTAGTCTCCTATATAAACCAGTAAAATAATTTTTCCCTCTCGCTATATTCTAATCAAGGCTCGATTCAACGGAATCCTATTGAAACATTATGCATGCTAGTATGACTATTGATGCCAGCCAACATTCACCATACAAAAAGTTTTAGAATATTAATGATTGCAATAGTAAGATAAAAGGGTACGGTTCCCTCGTTGGCACTTCATAGAGTCAAAGGAATATCCATTGTTTTGGTCTATGAACAATCGATTTAATTCTATTGAAGGATAGTAATGAAGAATCACTGTACAAAAATTATATACTTTCACCTTCAAAATAAAGGTAGTCGCAATGCATGAGGTTAAGATCATTTCATAGGATCGATAATGATAAAACATGGATCTTTCTATATATGCTTTAATGATATATGCAAATGCACAACGTCATTTATTCTTGATAAATGCACAAATATATATTTCTACATCTCAAATGCACAAAAATGATTATTCTTTTTAATGCAAAAATGTATTCATTCTTATCGAATGTACAAATACATCCATTCTTTTGAATGCAAGTGTATATTCATTCTTATCTAATCCAGATATATATTCATTCTTATCAAAAGCACAGATATATCCATTCTTGTTGAATGCAGAGTTGGCATTAAAGATCTAAATGATCAAGATGAATCAACTACAACTAAATCCATTCACAACATACACAATACTGATATTCCTTATGGAAGCTAATCTCAACGAAGGAGAACATGCTTGGTTCGCTTGTTGTTTGAAAAAGGTTTGCTTCCCCGCGGTACAAGCAGCTCAATATTATTTCTTGCTAAAATGAAATTGCAAAATTGAATTGCAACTTAGTGTAGAAACAATCACCAAATGATGGTTCTCAATGTTAGATGAAGCTCTCCTCAATAATTCTCGAATTGCCTAGCAGAAGTGACCATCCATCATGCTTGAAACATAGAAGAAAAACTCATATTTGCTATGTAAGACTAAGGTAAGGAGTGTAAATCCTTCTTGTGACCTAGACGGAAAGGAGTTAACCTCACCACCCTCATAGAGGACTTTAAGTCATGCCAACAACTAAAATCGTAGGATGATAGGATGAAGAAATATTCCTCTCCAATATTATATATATTTATTAATATAAGCTTGTACATATTTGTAATGGGTCTAGTGTGTGCATGCTCATGTAACTTAGTGATGACATATATGTTCATATATTCAGATGTCCAAACTCATCGTAGACACATACCTATCATTGTTACTATTGTACAACTATATGTATATATGCATGTATGTAACCCTTTTCACTTGTATATATGTGCATATGATGCTAGGTATATAACACACACACACACACACATATATATATGTATGTATGTATATTATATGTATATATATGTATGCATGTACACACACACACACACATATATATGCATGTACACACACACACACATATATATATACATGCATACATATATATGCATATAATATATATACACACACATATATGTATACACACACACACACACACACACACACACCAATGCCAGGTCCAATAGAAGCAAGGCCTACGGATAATCCAGTAGCAATAACGGAAGCATCAGAAATCAAAGGATTCATGGTAATCTCCTCTTAGATTAATAAAATGGTGGATAATATGATAGTTTTATCTATTGATATTGATTGTTCACGTTCAACTAGAGAACAATTTCTTTTCTTTGAAAACAACTAAACTCCGATCCGATGACACAACCTAAATTCAAAGTGCCCTTTCCTTTTGAAGTGCCCTTTTTTAATAAAGGATGGAAAAGATCTATAGGATCATAAATTGATCCTGGCAATTGCTCAATAAGCATTTCATTGGTCAAAATCAGTTTTCTATTTGTTTATTACTCCATCTTTTGCCAGAAATCAGGGGGTTTCTCTGGCTAATTTTTGAATTCCAAATTTGTTCTCTCTATGAACGATCCTGGCAATTGCTCAATAATCATTTCATTGGTCAAAATCAGTTTTCTAGTTGTTTATTACTCCATCTTTTGCCAGAAATCAAGTAGTTTCTCTGGCTAATTTCTGAATTCCAATCTCTCTCTCTCTCTCTCTCTCTCTCTCTCTCTCTCTAT
>MU223281.1:2309350-2326255 GCA_018584345.1 Thuja plicata | reverse complement strand
TATATATATATATACATGTGTGTGTGTGTGTGTGTGTATAACATTGACATCGCCATAAATATATGATATAAAAAATATTAAGGTTGCTCAAAGAAAGAGAGAGAGAGAGAGAGTATTCTTATACTAGGTTCATTAATTATTTAGCTATGACCAAGGAGACCAAGTCTACTAACCCTAACCCAGTGACTTGATGACCAAGATACTTAGCTATCTGTTCTTTCTTGGATGACATTTCCAATATTTCACCTCGCATCTGCACCTTCTATTTCTGATGATACTCTCTCCTCATTCGCGAGGGTGATCTCATACATTCACATACAAAAGAAAGGAAATTGTCCATATTCACTTTTATTTCTTCATAAAAAATTTAAACAAATAAATAATCTAGATTTTCATTAAATCATCAGCACATGTCATTTTTCATCCCTACATATTAGTTCCTACAAGAACATCCTTTAGTTGATAATTCTCATAGTTAAGAAAAATAACTCATAAATCATTAATTCTCATAATTAAACATTATAGCTTCATAAGTCAATAATCCTTATGATTAACATTATAACTTCATAAATCATTAATCCTCAATTGACTAACTTCATACTTCCCATGAAATAATTATTGCATTTATTTGAAAGTCCTTTAAGAATGAATGTAACACAGCTTAACTTTGTGGAAACTAGTTTGCCTTTCATGGAGCACTCACATAGATATTATATTATAGATTTTGCCTTGAATATTTGAATTCACCTCAATTTGCATATTAGTTTCGCTACCCCAACTTTTTCGCCCACTGTCATTATCCCTTGTTATCTCCAAATTTAGGCCCTTGGTACCCCGTCCTAGCATCTCCCAATTAAGAAACCCTATGGAACCATGAACGTGGAAGTATAAATAAGTGTTTTGTTTATGTGGTTGTTTTGATTAATCGATACCATTATTAGCCCCCTAATATGCTTATTTAGGATGGCCTTTATCAAAAAAATCATAGAAAAACATATCCTATAGAGGTGCTTGAAAAGCTCCTCTCCATACCTAATTTTTTTCATTGAAGCTAATACAAGTCTATGTCCACAATGAGAAAGTGGTTGCCAAATTATTGTTCAAAGAGAAGTAGTGAGGATTTGAATCCCCTAAAATTGGAACACCTACCCATACTCAACATGGAAGTTAGGAATTTGAAATTTGATGCAAACACAAGAGACTTTCCAAAAGTTGTTTTCATCATGATTCCTATGACACGAGAATAGAAGAAATAGGTGTAATGTATCAATCTAATTTGGAACTAAATATGTAATGATAGTTGAGCTCAAACTTTCCCATATGGTAAAATACACTTGGCACTTAGCACCTGGTACTCCACACTCCAAAACTTTGTACACCATAATTTGCATTTCACACATTGCACTCTGCATGTTGCACAACTGCACTGCACACCGCATGTTGTATTCACTCCGCACATCGTACACCACACACACTCCATACACCACATGCACTCTGCACTCCTTACCCTGCACTCTACACACTACACAAATGCACTCTGCATTCCACACATTGTACGAATGCACACTGCACTCCACACAACACATAGTACATGACTACACTCTGCACACCACGTACTTCGCCTTCGGCACCCCTCTGATCAACTACAAATGATTGTATGTTTCAATTCATTTTGTTGATAATCAACCGAGTTACAGATGTGATGATAGACATTAATCAGTTAATGTATTGTCATTGATGTCAACTTATTTGCTTATCATTATGGTAAAAAACATCTATTATGAGTTAAAGATCTGGAACAAACAAAGTTTATGTGGTCGGTAACTAAAGAGTTCTATATACACCAAGTAACAGTGATAACCGAGGAAATCTAGTGTATACCGACCATAGTGATAACCGAGCTAGGGATCGCTGACAAATCACGGTATTGACCAAGCAATTTAATCAAACCAAGGATGACTAACATGATGAACTAACAAATTGATGATTCCAAGGTAATTGATAAGATTTGTGATGAAGATCAAACGACTATGAAAATTCAAAGATAATCAGATGAAGAATATTAAAATGTATTTTTGACACAACTGCCAAGGAAGGTTTAAGCAGCAAAACCAACAATGGAGATTAAGCGGAAAAATCTAAAGGATCAAAATTAAATGTGCTATGATGTCTATATAAGAGACAAGAGATTCATTATGAAATATATGTATGCGCATACATGAAAATTATATGCATGACTGATAAAACTGGTTAAAGACAGAACCAAGAATTTTTGCAGACAACACCGAGCGACAGAGGAAAGAGCATATACTGAGCAAAATAGAGTATAAAGAATTAGAGGAACTGAAGTGAACAAATTGATCAGAGGTATTATGTACGTAGCATAGATCTAAAAATATGCAAAAAGAGTTGTATTTGAATCAGATCATTATCGTATTAGTTTAACCATTGTTACAGATAAATCTCTTAACCGAGTAGGACGTGAAAGTCTTTATTATGATATTCTAATAAATGTTGAGTGTTTTCTTGTGACCCCAAAGTGAATGCATGGTTAAGAGAGAAATTTTAGTGATAAATCCTCTAACCAAGTCAAATTTAATAGTGTGCATTGTAACCTTTAACAGGGTTGGCTCTTAACCGAGCTCACTTCAGAAGAGTGAAATATTTTGGGTTACCAGTCCCAGGTGGTTTTTCCCTTAGCAGGTTTTCCACATTAAAAATCTATGTGTTAATGTGTATGATTATTGTGGATTATTACTTTTCTTTACACATTACTTAATCTGCATTGATCAGTAATCATTGTATTGATTTACTGCTACTCGGCAAATAGTTTTGAAGATAAGCTTGAGATCATAGTTTACATTTCACCGAGTTGCTTTATATGTTTTTAATTGTTGTTATATACATCTGGGAGAATTTGGGACTGTAGGATAATTGGGAGCTAACTGATTCACCCCCCCTCTTAGTTATCTAACAATTGGAATCAGAGCATAGAGTGCTTAGAAGGAAAGTTTTAAAGGACTTAAGCTAAATATCACAAGATGTATAAGAGAGACGCACCTAAGCTGAAAAATGAGAACTTCTCAACATGGAAGAGAAGAATGAGACTTTACCTATCAAGAACTGGAGATGACATAACGCTATACCTAGATATTGCATTCATCCTACCTATTGGACCTTTGACTATTAATCAAATGAGAGAGAAACATGAACACAACACTATGATGGTAGAAATTGCTTCTCCACTAACTTATGTTGAATTTGAGGATATTAAGACATGTACATCAGCCAAGAAAATGTGGGACAAGATTACACAATTTTATGGAGGAGATGCAAATGTGCAAAGAGATAAAGTTGAAATTCTCTAAGGAAAATTTGATGACATGAGAATGAAAGAAGGAGAAAATATAACACAGTACAGTAACCAAATCAAGGAGGTTGTAAATGCTATTCGTGGAGTAGTGGAACTATTGATGAAGACACTATTGTGAGTAAGATTCTTAGAAATTTGTTGCCTATTTTTTCTATTAGAGTCTCTGCAATACATGAAATGAGAGAAACACCTGGAAATAATGTTACTATTGATAGCCTTGTCGGTAGACTGATTTATTTTTAGCTGAATAATTTTGACAACAGTGTTATTCCTACTGTTGAGTCTGCATTTCTGTACTCTTTGAAAATTAGTAAATCTGGTAACAAACACATGATAAGAAATGACAATGACAATGACAGTGGTGATAAAGAACTTGATGAACTTGAAGCACTAATGGATAGAAGATTACAAAAAGGCAAATGAAGATATAAAGGTGTTGGCGAACAAATTTGTCTTCTTCTTTTTAAATGAAAATGGATAAAGACTCTATTTTTTTAAAGACAAACGATTCATCAACAGTTGGGTAAGCATGAGAAATTGCTTCCCTCTAAATTTCTAAGGTTCAGCTTCCTTGTAAGATATTTAATGAATTATCAACATAAAAGTAAATTCATACACCTTTAACCATAAAGTGTAGAAGGACCACTCAAATACTCTTGGGTATTGAGGTAATTTACAGAATCAACTAATAATTGAAATAACCACGAAGTAAACTGAGATCTACTAATTACTTCTAAAACAAACGACCTATGAAATAACTCAAGAAAGATAAGCTATAAAGAAACTGGAAGTGACTGAATATAAACAACATATGCACAGATTTAAATGTACCAATTCTCAAAGAAATCAATACATTCCAGATTTTGATTCAAAGATCTAAACCATACCATGCATCTATATATTCATATATTAATCGGATCAAAGTCTAATAAAAAATCAGTCACCAGCTGTTTCATAAATTCAAGAAAGGCCTATGCTAACCATCTATTTCCAAAAAGAATCTATCTATTTTCTACCATAATTTTCTAACCCTTTTTCAGTTCAAACTTCTCTTATTAATAGTCTCACGTCTGAGATAGCCTCCAGAAAAACCTAGCCACTCGAAAACCAAAAACAACCATTTAAAACTAGTTACATAACTTCAAACAAAGTTTCAAAACACGCGCGATTTAAAGCGTAAAGCAAGGGAAATGTTGTCCCAAAAACTACTGACTCCCTTTGGGTCCTTCTGACGTGGCAGTTTGTACGAGCTTCTAGGATCGGAACACGTTTGTTAACTCTTGGGCTGGCTGGGAATACGGGTTCTTCAAGCCTGTTAGCTTTGCCTGAGTCACATTCTTTTCCCACCTTAACTCCCTGATTCTCTCCATCTACTTCAGCAACTGGCCTCTATTCAGCAACAACATAGATTCCACATTTGCAATTCTGGTGAAATCCTGAACTGTAGGCATTTAATTTTCCTTGAGAGCATTCATGGTGTCTGTGAAGACTTTGACCATGGCATCCGCATCCCTGTTACCTCTGTCAATTTGCAAAATGCTCAAGGAATTCACTATCTTGATGTCTTTCAGGGCATCTACATACATATTCAACACCTCCTTTTCTATTACTTTGGCTTGAGAGATCGCAACTTTAAACATCGTATTTTTCCATCCGAAGTTCTGCTTCAAGATGAAAAGCATACATGGATCTACCAGTTTCATCAAATTCTCATCTAAGAACTGAGTCACACCATAGTTTTCTATTTCTTGAACCTGTATGACAATCACTGTGCATTTTGTTTCCTCCATTTCCCAGCTTGAAACTAGGGTTTGAACCTCACCAAGTAATGTTTCTCCATCTAAGCAAGTAAATATAAACTGTGGATGAAAGCACTCCCTTCAGTGATAACATTGTTTATCCAAGACTTCACGACCTCCATAAGAACCTTCTCCTGTTGTATTTGTTTCACCAGCTTTTGGCTTTGAACTGAATTCAGATCAAAATCTTGTGAAGACTGGGCCAGTGGCAGAACTCCATCATCAGCGAGTGAGCAAAGAAACTCAGCCATGGTAGAAACCAGTTGTTTCAACTTACGTTTCTTCCTTCCATCCTTTTGCGACTGCCCAAGCATATGATCTGCTAAGAATTTAGATAGGTGATCCCTAGAATCCCTATTTAGAACATGAAGGTCCATCTTCATAATCTCAAAGTCTTCGGCCTCTAGTTCTTGAATTCCCTCTTTAGGCTTGAAAGTGGCTATTTCTGCAGTCACCTTTCTAGTAGATGGATCGGTAGATAGCCTAGCATCACTCTTCACTCTTTTTGTTTTGGGGGTCTGGGTAGCATATTTAGTAACAATCTCCTTCACAGGAAGTGAAATGGGTTTGTAACTCTTTCTCTTATTCACCAATTCAGTTAGCCAAGGAGGGACTGAACTGGTGACTATCCGATTGTCAGGAGTTTTTAAAGGAGTATTCTCAACTTGGGGTACCTCTGTATTCATGATAGAAGTCTCTTGTCCTTTTACTTGTTGATCCAGAGAAAATGAAATATCATCTTTATTAACCTCAACATCCAGGTAGTCGAGTCCTAAAGCTGCCATCTGAGAACGCTTCTCTAATCTTGTTCTCGGTGTAGTTGGGTGCCTATTGCACACCACCTTTTTCTTGGGGGACATAATTTTAACTGCATTTGGAGCCATAGGAGATACATTAGACGGGGCATGTTTCACATTTATTAAGGCTGGTCTTACACTATGCTTTTCAAGAGGGGGGTTCTCAGCTCCTTCCTTCTTCCTCTCTAATAACTAGCTTTTCGTGACCTCAAAAATGGTTCGGGCCCTGAACTTTATATCATCTTTTTCTCTCCTATTCCAATCTATGTCCGGGGGAACTCTTGCGTCCACATTGTCAACCCCTGAACTTGTGATTCTTGAACTATCCTCCTCCACATCCTTAATATCAAAATTCAACTGCAACATTTTGATTTGTGAAATTACAAGTTTGGAATGATCTCATCTCTAGATTGCCTCCTCATCACCGATATCTTCCCATAGGTCTTCCAGGTGCGAGCTAGGTGAAGGATAATTACTTAGGCTTAGAACTTGCCTAGCGAAGCCCTTATTGTCAAAACCCCTTCTTAACTTATAAAATTGCAAGTGAAAGTTCAACAAGTTGCTTCCTATCACTGAAGCATCCATCATATTGTTACAGGATAAATTACCAACTTTAATTGGGAACATGGAAGGCCATTTTTCTTCTGGCAGAGCATTTTTAATAACCATAAACAATTGCCTGCAAAATTCTACCAAAATAAAATAATCAAAAGAAAACCTTGGGAGTCTGAGAGGTTCATCATCAAAGCCTCTGACCTAAATGTAGGTGAAACATGGGAACTGAATATAAAGGCTTCCGTAGGTTTGAACCCGTTTCCATGCCTCCAATCAAACTCTTTGGTTTGGGACTCCCGCCAATTGTTGACATAATTTACCTAGGAAAATGTCATGAACCTTCCTATAATTTTCTAGAATTTTATCTTTCCTTAATAACGGACAGTACTCATAAATTAAAAGATCTTCATTCCAAGGAACATGTTGGATGGTAAACAAATCATCTGTGCACGCTAGGTAGTATATCAAATAGGAGGACATAAAGAGTTCCTTCTTAATGGCCTGAGCCTATTTAAGCTGGTCCCTCAGGGAGCTAGCAATGATCTCCACCCAATCAATATGTTGACCCCCTTCCAAGACTATTTCTATAAAGTGAAACATCCAATCCTCATAGAGAAGAAATTGTTCTGAACCTTTAATCCGGTGAAGCAACACTATCACATCGTGAATAAGGGGTTTCATATGATCCTTAGTGAGCACTTTAGGCAACCAAGAGCCACCTCTGTAATTGGTTTGAGTCCACTTCCTAGCCACATGACTCCGGTTTTTATCTTCGTTCTCTCTGTACTGAGCTAGAGATTGGGTGCGTGTAAAACTGACAAGAGATTCTTTTGGGATTTTGAAATCATCCATAATAGTCTCCCTATTTACTGGCACAAGGGTTTGGCCTTCTGTGTTCAAAACGCACTTGGATTTAACATCATATCTATTAATACATTGGTGAACTAATTCTGGGCATACAACTTATGGCGGGAATGCCGCAGCTTCTAATAATATACTTGACAAGAACTCTAGACTATGGTCTTCCGCTGCGCGGTTTGTGTAGTCAACTACCATTTTTTCTACTGATATCCCTAACAGGTCTGTGTCTGAGATAATAGGAGCTCGGCACTGCATATTTCTAACATTCTCGAAGAAATGTAAACTAGACTCATCCCTTCTTCAGGAATAAAAACACAGATATCGCCCCCCTCTTGAATCAATATATCAAACAACAATAGGAAATGAGAAAAGACTTCAGGAGCTACCTATTTCACGCAGACTCAGAACAAACTCTTCTCCACAGTCGAGAATCCGCAGAAAAATAGTAGGAAAGAAAGACTTACAAAGCTATTTATAATTTCAAATTAATGCCCAGAAAGATCGACTTTAATGAGTATAAGTCAAGGACATTAATTTCAATGATGCGAGCTATAATAACTCAGCAATAGGACATCCTTGAAATCTGCCATCTTTAATGTCATTATTAACCATTCCCCAAATAATATCTTATGCTCGTGCTAACGATCTCATCAAATGTCACCCAACACTTTATTCGAAGTTCGCTCCGTGGCTCCCGTCAAATCAAAAATTTCCCTTCTTAAAAACTTAGCCATTAATATGCCACCAGCTTATGTCATGGGTCCCATCAACTGTCTTTTCACTTATGACTCTACCCACAATCTGTCTTTGAACCTCTTTGAACTAATTTGAACCAAGGTTCAAAGAGGTTCAAAGTGGTTCGCCTCCACCAGGTGATGTAGGCCAGGGCCCACCTGCAGAAAATAGTTGTTAGAAGGGAAAACATTCATTGAACTGCTTTGAACTACTTTGAACCAGAGTTCAAAGAGGTTTGAAGTGGTTCTGGTGAATTATAAGCCTTGGAAAGGATCCGTCCAAGGAAGGCCAAATTTGAACTTGACAAATTTGAAGGGTATATGCGCTTGAAGGGTTGCCGCAAGGAAAGAATCTCAAGGGAATGCGCTAAGGAGCTTCAAATTAATGAACTAACAAGGGTCTTTGACACTTCAACAATTTCGACTCTAACTGACCCTAACATCGGCTCTAGCTGGGGACTGCATATTGCTCAATGTGCAGAGAACTCTAGATAACTAGTTTTGCAGAGAAAGCCAACAAAAGGGAAAGAAAAATAGACAACTACGACACACCAAAAAGGAAATTAGGGGAAAAACTACCTAATATGTACATGGATACTGACTAAGGTACATCATTAGAGCTTGCATAAATTAAGGTCCTTCCCATTGTTGGTAAAAGGCAGATTCACACCATCTAGGTAAGACAACCGGAAAGCATTTGAACCAAGGGATTCATAAATAATGAATGGCCCCTTCCATAAGGACTCAAATTTCCCATGAGAACCTTTAGGAGCTCATCTCTTATCCCATAGAAGCACTTCATCCCCCTCCATAAAGTTACAAGGTCGTGCTCGCATATCAAAAAATTTCTTCACTTTCAACTGGTGTTTTATAATATGATCCACTAGATCTTCTCTTTCCTCTTCTAGCTTGGACAAATGCATGACACGTTTCTCCAGGGGATCTTTAAAATACTCATCTTCAATTATATCTTGGAGCTTAGCTGAGGAGAGTTCCAAAGGTAGTGATACATGCACCCCTATTCCATATACCAGTTCAAACGGAGCCATCCCAATTGCTCATTTCAAGGTAGTTTGATCTGTCCATAAAGCTTCGTATAGTTTCTTATGCCATTCGCGGGGGCTATCATCCATCAATTTTTTCATTATCGCCACTAGGTTCTTATTACTAGATTCCACTTGACCGTTCCCTTGTAGAAAATAGTTGAAAGAATGAGCTAAAGATATGCCATGCTCATAGCAGAAGGCTGAAATCTCCTTGGAGGAAAAATATGTAGCATTGTTTGCTACTATCTTAACCGGTACCCCAAACCTGACAAAAATATAATTTAAAAGGAACTCACACACCACCTGAGAGTTTTCTTTCTTAGTGGGAATTTCTTCCACCCACTTTGTAAAATAATCAATGGTCATGAGAATGTAGACATGCCCAGCACTAGATGGTGGATTCAAAGGCCCCACGAAATCTATTCCCCATTGCTTGGATGGTTCGTCAACAATTACAGGTTTAAGAGGCAGGGCGGCGAGATGAGGTCTCCCAGTGAAAAGTTGACATTTTTCACAATTGCGGACATATTGGTATGCATCCTTGAACATTCCAGGCCTATAAAAGTGATTCTAAAGAATTTTAAATGTTGTTACTATTGAAGAGTAGTGACCCCCGCAGGCCTCATCATGAAACACCTTCAACAATTCTTTTTGTTGCTCAACGTCCACACATCTGAGAAAGATTTTGTCTATGCTCCTCTTGTATAGTATTCCCTGAGATATCACATATCGACTAGCCTTCAATTTAAAGTTATGCCTCTCTTTTGGGTTTAGGTGATCAAGACATTCACCATAAGTAAGGAAATAGGCCATGTCAGAGAACCAGGGTTCAGTTAAACTGACTAGCAACGCCATGGGTACTTCATCAATTTTTTTAGACGGCTCACCATTCTCTGCTATCAATTTACATACACCCTTCCCCCTTACCAAATTGGTTGGTTTGATTACCAGGTCATACTCTTGGATTTTTGCTATCCAAACTGCTCTAATGTTCATACCAATATCCCTTTCAGTCAAAATACTTTTCACTATTATATCAGGTACAAAAACTGTACAATGAGAATGAAGTATATAGTATCTGAACTGTTTCACTGCTTTTACCATAGCAAAGGCATGTTTTTCCATCTGGGAATACTTAAGCTCATGTCTTTTCAGTGGCGTGCTCATATAGGCTATGGGTGCTTCCTGTCCTTTCTCATATTTTTGTGTTAGTATACCCAACAGAGTATGTTTAGAGGTGTAACAATAAATGATAAAGTCCTTTTTGAAATTGGGACTCTTTAATACAAGAGCCTGTGATACTGCATTTTTAATATCTTTGAAAGCTTGACGCCCATTCTCACTCCACTTGAAAGGAACTTTCTCACTCATCATATCAATCATATTCTTAGTAATTTCTAAAAATTCAAGAATAAATGCTCGCAAAAAGTTTACCTGACCAAAGAAGGACTTCAATCCACTCCCGTTTGATGGTAGGTTGAGCTGTTGAATTTCCTTTACCCACTCGGGGTCAATCTGGATCCCATCTTTTGAAATGATATGACCAAGTAATTTACCTTCCTCCACGAAGAATGCTGATTTCTTGGGATTCAAAGAAATGTCATGACTTCTACATCTCAAGAGAACTGTCTCAAGATCTTTTAAGTGCTGACTTCTCTCCTTCAAAAAGACAGTAAGGTCATCCAAGTATACCACTATAATTTTGTTCTAGAGATCCTCGAAGGATGAATTCATTGCTCTCTGGAAAGTTTCACCCGCATTGATCAGCCCAAAGGGCATACAATTATATGCATAAGTTCCCCATGGGGTGATGAAAGCCATTTTGTGCTGATCACTTTTTGCCACACTGATTTGATTGTATCCGGAATATCCGTCTAGCATAGACATAACTTTAGATCCAAAAATAGCTTGAAGCACATGTTCCATCATAGGTAAGGCATAGTTATCTTTCAAACTTGCTTGGTTCAGGTTACAGAAATCTACATAGATCCTGATTTCACCATTCTTCTTTCTCACAGGGACTATATTGGTGATCCATGTTGAATGGTGGATAGGATAGATGATCCTTGCTTGTAGCATTTTTTTACCTCCTTTAAAATAGCTTTGGATACTTTTAGATTATAGTTCCTTAATTTTTGGCGAAATGGGGTTACACCAGGTTTTAAAGGGATTTGGTGTTCAAATTGACCTTCTCTAAAATTCTTCAAGTCTTCATATCCCCAGGCGAAGACATCTTTGTATTTCCTAAGTAACCTTTTCAATTTTTCTTTTTCAGACAAGGTACAAGTCAGCCCAATAGAAATCCATTTTGGATTATCTTGCTCTCCTATATCAATCTTGTCGTACTCTTTAGAATTATGCACATGAGCTACCTTTTCTTTAACGGTAATATCATCTTTCCTTCTAAACAAATGTTCAAGAGACACAAGGCCTTTGGGAATCTTATTTCATTTCAACTGGATCACTCCATCATTATCTGTGGCATCTTGGTAGACTTCTTTGCACTCACTATAGGATCCTTCAAAATATAAATCAGAAAAACCTACGGCACATTCTAGGAAATCTCTGAGCTGGGAATCACTATCAAAGACTTTCCAATACTCTACATTGTCAGGTATTCTAGGCTTGTAAATCATTTCAATTTGAAATTCTTGAGTTTTAAAATCAGGGTGAGGCGATAAAAGTGAAGCTGATACCGCCAAGGCATCTGCTCTGGTATTCTGATTCCTTGGTATAAATTCTATGGACAAGGCATCAAAGGACTCCAACTCATCCCATACCAAATTTCTAGTGTCTCAACTTCTCATTCTTAGTAGAGAATTTTCCCCTCACCTATTTCACGATCAGCTCGGTGTCACCTTTCACAACCAACTTCTTGACTCCCCTCAGTTTTGCTTCTTCTAACCCCAATAGTAAGGCTTCGTACTCTGCAGTATTATTAGTATTTTTAAAATCTAATTTGAAATAAAGAGGAATACAGTCTCTATTAGGAGGGAAAAGGACTACCCCCACGCCCAAACCTGAATTGGAGCAGCTGTCGTCAAACTCCATCTTCCAGATATCCTCTTCTTTCTGACAAGAAGTTTCACCATCCTTTTCACGATCAGTCAGAACAACATAGCTGCCGAAATGACACTCCTCATACAAAATTTGAGATTTTGGATTATCCAAAGGCATCACAGTATACTTATTTTTTGGTTCAGGTTCCAGTTTCACTTTCTTTTACCAACCGGTATCAAGGCCTTTGACCAGTCCATCTTAATGTCTCCTCCTAAATCTTTGCAAAAAGCTCTACTGAGCAGCATATCATAGCTCGTTGGTATATCTACTACCAAAATAGTCAACTTCAGAAATTTGTCAGGGTATGCAGCAAGAACGGCTTGGGCATCTTTGACCTGACCCCTTAGTGGAACTTCCTTCCCATCCTTAGAATAACAATGACCATAGGTTTTAGTCAAGGTGAGACCTAGGGCTTTTGTGACCGGGGCAAGCATGACGTTATCCAATGCACCAGAATCGATGATGCAATTACTAAGTTTCTGACCATTTAGAAGCAAGGAGATGTAGAATGGATTGGGTTTCTTTTCTTCCATCTCACTTTCAACTATATTAACAGATGGACAATCCTCTGGTGTTTGAGGGGTGTCTTGAGGTTTAAAGACGAGTGGTTCTTCAACTGTGGTGGTCTCACCTATGAGAGGCTTGTCTAATTGGGGGCTTGAACCTGACTCTCCTTTAACATATTTTACCAACCTGTCCAACTCTTTGGGGTTCATTTTGAGGTATTCTACAAGAGAAATAGAGATTTTGGTGCTTTTATAGAATTTGACAAAATCAAAGGGAAAAGGAGTTGGATTACCTTTTGACAAGATCTTCACCTCATGACCTTTTGGGTTTGCAGAAGGATCTCCATTTTTAGTTTCTTTACGTTTGTATGCAATAAAAATTTCTACAACTACACAACAAGTCAAAACATGCATATGCAAGATATACCAAATACTAAAAGCATGCAAGGAACTTGAAATATAACTAAATTCTCACTACAACCTCTGATGAGCTAAAACAAGTGCACCCAAGACTCGTTTGATTTTCTCTTAGAGATTTTGTGGGTGTGCTCTCCCAACACAATGCAATGAAATCCCACTATGATAGATGCAAAAGATGGTGAAGGGATTGAGGACAAGTATGAGGAACTTGCCCCAAGCTTCACATGATGAAGATTGAGAATGCAATAGCAAATCTAGAATGAAGATGCAAGATGAAATAAACTAAGATTGAATTCCATTACCTAACATGTAATATTTAGAATATCTAGTGCTCATACGAAACTAAATAGAATGAAGACTAAGACATGCTCAATAAAAATGCTCTAAAATGCAATCACTAGCTCAATTCACTAACTAGTTACTCTCATTAGTTGCAAAATGAGGAGTGAGGCCTCCTTTTATGGATTTGCTTATGAAAAATAGAGGGCTGAGATTAAGAGGTGGAAAATGAGTGGCTAAGATTGAGGGTTAGGTAGGGTTTTGGTGGGAGTGAAGGAGATTAAGAGGCAAAAGAAATGAGTGGCTAGGATTAAGTGGTTAAAGTGAGGAGTTGACTTTTCAAGGAGAGGGAATAATAATTTAAAATAGTCACATGTTTGTGCAAGTGATTAAGGCTAAAATGGGTTTATTTACCTTTTAAGTGTGATTAGACTAAATTTAGCCAAAAGCAAGGAGAAGTGAGATTTAAATTAAATTAATTTAAATGAGGTTTAGAAGAATTTTAGAGAAAATAGAGGGATTAAATAAATAAAATGTATTTATAAATAAATATGGAGGAAACATATATTAAAATAAATTTTAATATATTAGGGACAGTATTTAAATTAATTTTAAATACAAGGTGATGAATTTATTTAATAAAATTAAATAAATAGTCGAATATAACAAATATTGTTAATCTATAAGAATTAACTATATTGTTATAGGCAATATTAATTAAATTAATATAGAAATGGAAAAGGACAATTTAGGGTGTCTACATTTTGCCCCTCTTTGATATGGTGTTGAAATCGACATCGCGTTAAAGAAGAGAAAAGAGGAAGATGCCCCAATCATGGAAGGATGAGAAAGGATGTTGAGGAGGGATATATGGAAGGATGATGCCCCCTCGAGAGGACATACAGGTTTGGATAACACGAATGTACTCTCAAAATTGATCAAGGGAGAGGGTGGAGGGAATAAAAAAAAGACCTCACTATACAAAATGCAATCTATCTAAATGCAATGCAAATGAATTGTGTAAATGTTGGGGAGCACAACCTGGATTTTGATATGATACTTGACGATATGCACCAAGGTATAATGAACCAAGATGGCAAAGTGTCAAGTATGTGATAAAAGAGATAATGATAAAATGATCAAGTACAAAAAATGTTAACACATATAAGCAATAAGCAAGCATACACAACAAGCCAAAAGCAAACCAACATGTTGCCCCTAGGCAGCTGAAAACCAATTGATGGATGGATGGATTGATGATGATTGATTGAGGATGACAATGTTAATGATAAGAACAATGTACATCCAAAAGATTGGGAAGGATACATCTCATGATGATGGTTGGATTAAAAAATAATATGATCAATCGATTACCAGCTGATTCGGATTAACATGATATTATGATTAAAGATTGATATGCTAGATTGCAGTGTTGGATTACATGTACTAGTATTGATCATAAATAATTTTTATTGCAATTTTAAGAGTGTTTTTAATTTTTATAGATTTTTAATGTTTAATTTTAGAATTTTTCAACTTTTTAGAATTTTTTAAGATTTTTTAATTTTTTATGAATTTTTGATAAAATAGAAAAAAGGGGGGAGGGTGAAACCGAGCCTCCTATCTATCAACGAGTGGCCCTATCCCATATAAGGGGTGGCTCTACCCCCACACAAGGGCGGGTGCAGCCACCCATCGGTAGACGGGCGGCTCTGCCGCTGCATAGGGGCGGCGCAGCCGCCCGTCGGTAGACGATGGCTCCGTCCTTGCGCAAGGGCGAGCGCAGCTGCCCATCCGTAGACGGGCGGCTCCGCCCCTGCGTAGGGGTGGCGCAGCTTCCTGTCGGTAGACGGGCGGCTTCGCCCCCGTGCAAGGGAGGGCGCACCCGCCCATCGGTAGACAGGCGGCTCCGCCCCCACGCAAGGGTGGGCGCGGTGGCAAAGCCGAAAATAAGTTTTTTTTTTGTTTTTTTTTTTTAAGGATTTTATAGATTTTTAGATTGTGATATTTTTTATTTTATTTTTTTAAAGGATTTTTTTTTAGGATCATTTTCTGATTTTTACAATTTTTTAGAAATATGAGGGTCAATTGAGAAAAAATGAATTCCGAGGCTCTGCCCCTTGGACCCCGCAAGGGGCGCTGCCCCTTGACCCCATCTTGGGGGCGCTACCCCCAAACCCCCATAGAAAAATCTAGGGAGCAACCGCACTAAAAGAAAAGGGGATGAAAAGACCTCTGTGTCTGATTAGGCTTCATACAACAACATGGATTAGATAGAATAGGATGGGAAGAGAAATGGACTGAATTAGATGAGAAGATTGGATTAGATGATAAAGAGATTTGATAGGTAAGATGATGAAAACCAAGGACAAGGGAGAGACAAGGTGCATGGAAAGATGGAGAGGTGATTTGGGCAGGAGATGGATGGAATGGATAGGTAATAGTTGGATATGGAAGACTAGAAGATGGGGGATATGGAGGGAAGAGATCCAAGAACTAGGTAGAATGTCACCATACTAAAGGTAGGAAAATAAGGATGGGTAGGTGGGGGATAAAGGATGTATGGAAGGGCAGGATGAAATGTAAGGGATGGGGAATAAGCAGAGCGATATCCAAGGACAATGTTGTAAAAGATGCCCCCATACTAGAGGTGGAAGGGTGAAGGATGGGGAGATGGAGGATAAAGGCTATATGAGATGGATAGATGGATAGTATATAAATGATGTGCATGGAGGGGAGGAAGGCTTGTATTGTCCAAAGCATGCATAGATATTTTAGTGCCTCTATTTTGTATGAAGAGAGAAGGTAGGAAAGGTGGAAAGGGATATGAGATGGAGGATATAAATAGGATAGGGGATAATGATATGGGGGATAATGGATAATGTATGGAGGAAATGCATGGGATAACCAAGATCAAAGACATGGAAAGGAGGATGGACTTATATAAGATTATGGACGGTGGATGGATAATGACTAAGTAACATGAAGGATATGGATGGAGGGAATGAATATGATAGGGACTATAAGATGAAGGATATTGATAGGATGTCAAGATCAAATATGGATACAGTAGATGAACTTATATAGGATAATGGATAGTGTATGGATAATGACTAAGTAACATGAAGGATGTGGATGGAGGGAATGAATATGATAGGGACTATAAGATGAAGGATATGGATAGGATGTCAAGATCAAATATGGATATAGTAGATGAATTTATATAGGATAATGGATAGTGTATGGATAATGACTAAGTAACATGAAGGATGTGGATGAAACAAATTAATAAGATAGTCAAGATCAAAGATGGGAAAATGAGGATTCACATATAGAGGATGAGGGATTTGGGATAGGGTATATGGAAGGTATATTTGGTAGGATAGTATGGATGGAGCTTGCCCCCATGTGTAGAGTGCAAGGGGATAAGGATAAGTGAATGGATATATGAGTGGATTTGGAGGACAATGAATAT
>MU223281.1:2290349-2301931 GCA_018584345.1 Thuja plicata | reverse complement strand
TAAATTTTAATATATTAGGGATAGTATTTAAATTAATTTTAAATACAAGGTGATGAATTTATTTAATAAAATTAAATAAATAGTCGAATATAACAAATATAGTTAATCTATAAGAATTAACTATATTATTATAGGAAATATTAATTAAATTAATATAGAAATGGAAAAGGACAATTTAGGGTGTCTACAATGTTTAGCATCGGAAATAGCAGTTGAACCAGGGACAAACTTTTGTGTTCTCTGATTTCTTGTTAGAATCGCACAAGCAGGATCTTGTAAGGTTGCTAGAACACTTCCACCTCTGACAAAACCCGGTTCATACTCTAGATAAAAGGAACTAGATGAACCAACATCGGGTGAGTCTTTCTCTTCTCACAACTCTTCTATGCCAATGGCATCTTTTGTAGCATTAATTTGAAGACACGTTAACCAATCAGGACAAGATTCTCCATCATGATCTGTAGTTAGATGAAAGGAACACATTGTTTCTTTTGGTGCAAGTTCAATCTGTAATCTGGGTTGTGAAGCTGTCAAAAGAGGAGTTTTTCCCGAAGGTTGATTATATTGTCTTCGGCTGACATCTTGATAAGGAGATGGGTATGGATAACTCGACTTATTTTGCTACCTTTTGAGCATAGCCATATTGTTCATTAACCTCTACACCAGAGGATCTATTATTATAGAGGAAGAGGTACTCCCTAAAGCCTAAACTTCCCGCTTCCATTTTCCTGCTTTTATGAAAGTATCTTCTAGCTGGATAGCCTGTGTCTGGGAAGCAGCCAAGTTAGCCACTCCATCTTTTAACAGGTGAAATCTTATATCAGGTGGGACAACATTTAAGAAGAAATTTTTCTTATTTTCTTCACTTGGTACAGAATTTGTTGGTATCCTTTGTAAGATTCTATTAAACTTAACCACAAACTCCCGCATGGACTCATGTATCTCTTTCTTCATTTGACTAATCTGGAGCAATAGTGATATCTCATTATCAGGAGTTTTGAAACTTGGTTCAAAGGTAACTTTCATGTCATCCCAATTGGTAATTGAGTTGTTGGGTAAATGACTGAATAAGTCGGCAGCAGTGTCAACCAAGGTTCTAACAAAGAGTCTGACTGCTATTTCTTGAGTAGGAACACTTAAGACACCACAAGCGGTATGAGAAGCACTGAGGTGATCATCAATGGTTACTTTTCTGTCTCCACTGAACTTGGGAAGAACCTGATTAGCACCTTTAGTTAAATCTCTAGGAGGATTAGCTCCTAAGTTCAGTGGGCCAATATTTTGACCCCAGGGTTGATTGGTAGCCATGTTAGGAAACTGAAAAATCAAAGGCTGGATATTGAGAACAGTAGGTACCAAAGTGTCAGGCGTTACAATAGCTTGAAAAAGAGGTGGAACAACTAGGCTAGATGGAGGCAAGGACAGTCTGCTAAAATTTTGGGTTTTCTTCTTCTTGCGGGTATTAAGATCAGATCTGAAACTAAGGTTCCTCAGGGCTTCAAAATATTCATCAATCAGTCCCCTACTCCTATCACCTCTGGTGTATCTCTTTTCTACCAGTTTAAATATTTAGAACATGCCTTAATTTCTCGCTAGGACTTGTGCAAGCCTATCTACTATGACTGCTTCATGAGCAACTGGTATACCCCTCAATCGCTCAGTTATTTCTTCTTCCTTCTCAAGCACTTCTTGGACTTGATGAAACTGTTGGTTACTGCGTCTAAATCTCCACGCTGCTTCAGCAAGGCTTGAGATTATGTCTTCTTGTGTGTCTCCAAATCCTAGGTTAGGTTGAAGCACAGGAAACATGTCATTGTGAGGAAACACCATATTTTAGCAATGTAATGAATGGAGAATCTGATATTTTATATTGGACTCTCCCCAGTAGAGTCGCCAAAAATCTGTTGGCGAATAGATTTTTCTTCTTCTTTTTAAATCAAAATGGATAAAGACTCTATGTTTTTGAAGACAAATGATTCATCAATAGTTGGGTAAGCATGAGAAATTGCTTCCCTCTAAATTTCTAAGGTTCAGCTTCCTTGTAAGATATTCAATGAATTATCAACATAAAAGTAAATTCATACACCTTTAACTAGAAAGTGTATAAGGACCACTCAAATACTCTTGGGTATTGAGGTAATTTACAGAATCAAATAATAATTGAAATAACCATGAAGTAAACTAAGATCTACTAATTACTTCTAAAACAAATGACCTATGAAATAACTCAAGAAAGATAAGCTATAAAGACACTAGAAGTGACTGAATATAAACAACATATGCGCAGATTTAAATGTACCAATTCTCAAAGAAATCAATACATTCCAGATTTCAATTCAAAGATCTAAACCATACCATGCATCTGTATATTCATATATTAATCGGATCAAAGTCTAATAAAAAATCAGTCACCAACTGTTTCAGAAATTCAAGAAAATCCTATGCTAACTATCTATTTCCAAAAAGAAGCTATCTATTTTCTACCATAATTTTCTAACCCTTTTTCAGTTCAAACTTCCCCTATTAATAGTTTCACATCTGAGAGAGCCTCCAAAAAAACCTGGCCTCTCGAACACCAAAAACAACCGTTTAAAACCAGTTACATAACTTCAAATAGAGTTTCAAAACATGCGCCATTTAAAGCATAAAGCAAGGGAAATGTTGTCCTGAAAAATACTGACTCCCTTTGGGTCCTTCTGACGTGGCGATTTGTACGAGCTTCTAGGATCTAAACACGTTCATTAACTCTTGGGCTGGCTGGGAATGCAGGTTCTTCAGGCCTGTCATCTTCGCCTGAGTCACATTCTTTTCCCACCTTAACTCCCTGATTCTCTCTGTCTGCTTCGGCAACTGACCTTTGTTCAGAAGCAACATAGATTCCACGTTTGCAATTCTAGTGAAATCTTGAACTGTAGGCATTTTATTTTCCTTGAGAGCATTCGTGGTGTCTGTGAAGACTTTGACCATGGCATCTGCATCCCTATTACCTCTGTCAATTTGCAAAATTCTTGAGGGATTCACTATCTTGATGTCTTTCAGGGCATCTGCATGCATATTCAAAACCTCCTTTTCTATTGCTTTGGCTTGAGAGATCACATCTTTAAACATCATATTTTTCCATCCAAAGTTCTACTTCAGGATGAAAAGCATACATGGATCTACTAGTTTCAACGGATTCTCAACTAAGAACTGAGTCACACCATAGTTTTCTATTTCTTGAACCTGTATGATGATCATTGCGCATTTTGCTTCCTCCATTTCCCATCTTGGAACTAGGGTTTGAACCTCACCAAGTAATGTTTCTCCATCTAAGCAAGTAAATATAAACTTGTGGATGAAAGCACTCCCTTCAGTGATAACATTGTTTATCCAAGACTTCACGACCTCCATCAGAACCTTCCCTTGTTGTATTTGTTTCACCAGGTTTTGGCTTTCAACTGAATTTAGATCAAAATCTTGTGAAGACTGGGCCAGTGGTAGAACTCCATCATCAGCGAGTGAGGAAAGAAATTCAGCCATGGTAGAAACCAGTTGTTTCAACTTACGTTTCTCCCTTCCATCCTTTTGTGACTGCCCGAGCATATGATCAGCTGAGAATTTAAATAGGTGATCCCTAGAATCCCTATTTAGAACACCAAGTTCCATCTTCATAATCTCAAAGTCTTCGGCCTCTGGTTCTTGAATTCCCTTTTTAGGCTTGAAAGTGGCTATTTCTATAGTCACCTTTCCAATAGATAGATTAGTAGATAGCCTAGCGTCACTCTTCACTCTTTTTGTTTTGGGGGTCCGGGTAGCATATTTAGTAACAATCTCCTTCACAAGAAGTGAAATGGGTTTGTAACTCTTTCTCTTATTCACTGATTCAGTTAGCCAAGGAGGGACTGAACCGGTGACTATCCGATTGTCAGGAGTTTTTATAGGAGTATTCTCAGCTTGGGGTACCTCTATATTCATGATAGAAGTCTCTTGTCCTTTTACTTGTTGATCTAGAGAAAATGAAATATCATCTTCATTAACCTCAACATCCAAGTAGTCGAGTCCTAAATCTGTCATCTGAGAACGCTTCTCTGATCTTGTTCTCAGTCTCGATCTCAGTGCAGTCAAGTTCCTACTGGAGACCACCTTTTTTTTTGGAGACATAATTTTACCTGCATTTGGAGCCACAGGAGATACATTAGATGGGGCATGTTTCACATTTATTAAGGCTACTCTTGCACTATGCTTTTCAAGAGGGGGGTTCTCAGCTCCTTCCTTCTTCCTCTCTAATAACTAGCTTTCCATGACCTTAAAAATGGTTCGGCCCCTTAGCTTTATATCATCTTCTTCTCTCCTGTTCCAATCTATGTCTAGGGGAACTCTCGCGTCCACATTGTCAACCCCTGAACTTGTGATTCTAGAACTATCCTCCTCCACATCCTTAATATCAAAATTCAATTGCAACATTTTGATCTGTGAAATTACAAGTATGGAATGATCTTGTCTCTAGATTACCTCCTCATCATTGAGATCTTCCCATAGGTATTCCAGGTGTGAGCTAGGTGAAGGATAATTACTTAGGATTAGAACTTGCCTGGCGAAGCCCTTATTGTCAAAACCCCTTCTTAACTTATAAAATTTCAAGTGAAAGTTCAACAAGTTGCTTCCTATCACCGAAGCGTCCATCATATTGTTACAGGCTAAATTACCAACTTTAACTGGGAACATGGAAGGCCATTTTTCTTTTGGTAGAGAATTTTTAATAACCACAAACAATTACCTGCAAACTTCTACCAAAATAAAACAATCGAAAGCAAACCTTGGGAGCCTAAGAGGTTCATCATCAAAGCCTCCGACCCAAATGTAGGTGAAACATGGGAACTGAATATAAAGGCTTCCATAGGTTTGAACCAGTTTCCATGCCTCGAATAAAACTCTTTGGTTTGGGACTCCTACCAATTGTTGACATAATTTACCTAGGAAAACGTCATGAACCTTCATGTAATTTTCCAGAATTTTGTCTTTCCTTAATAACGGACAGTACTCATAAATTAAAAGATCTTCATTCCAAGGAACGTGTTGGATCATAGACAAATCATGTGTGCACGCTAGGTAGTATATCAAATAGGAGGACATAAAGAATTCCTTCTTAATGGCCTGAGCCTGTTTAAGTTGGTCCCTCAGGGAACTAGCAATGATCTCTGCCCAATCAATATGTTGACCCCCTTCCAAGACTATTTCTATAAAGTGAAACATCCTATCCTCATAGAGAAGAACTTGTTCTAAACCTTTAATCCGGTGAAGCAACACTATCACATCGTGAATAAGGGGTTTCATATGATCCTTAGTGAGCACTCTAGGCAACCAAGAGCCACCTCTGTAATTGGTTTGAGTCCACTTCCTAGCCACATGACTCCAGTTTTTATCTTTGTTCTCTCTGTACTGAGCTAGAGATTGGGTGGGTGTAAAACTGATAAGAGATTCTTCTGGGATTTTGAAAACATCCATAATAGTCTCCCTATTGACTGGCACATGGGTTTGGCCTTCTACATTCAAAATGCCCTTGGATTTAACATCATATCTATTAATACATTGCTGAACTAATTCTGGGCATACAACTGATGGCGGGAATGCCGCAACTTCTAATAATCCACTTGACAGGAACTCTAGACTATGGTCTTCCGCTACGCAGTTTGTGTAGTCAACTACCATTTTTTCTACTAATATCACTAATAGGTCTGTTTCTGAGATAATAGGAGCTTGGCACTAGATATTTCTAACATTCCCAAAGAAATGTAAACTGGACCTCATCCCTTCTTTAGGAATAAAAACACAGATGCCCTCCCCCTCTTGAATCAATATATCAAACAGCAATAGGAAATGAGAAAAGGCTTCAAGAGCTACCTATTTCACGTGGACTCAGAACAAACTCTTCTCCATAGCCAAGACTCCGCAGAAAAATAGTAGGAAAGAAAGACTTACAAAGTTGTTTATATTTTCAAATTAATGCCCAAAAGGATCAACTTTAATGAGTATAAGTCAGGGACGTTAATTTCAATGATGTGAGCTGTAATGACTCAGCAATAGGATGTCCTTGAAATCCACCATCTTTAATGTCATTATTAACCATTCCCCAAATAATATCTTCCACTCATGCTAACGATCTCATCAAATGTCACCCAACACTTTATTCGAAGTTCGCTCTGTCGCTCCCGTCAAATCAAAAACTGCCCTTCTTAAAAACTTAACCATTAATATGCCACCAGCTTATGTCATGGGTCCCATCAATTGTCTTTTCACCGATGACTCTGCCCACAATCTGTCTTTGAACCTCTTCAAACTAATTTGAACCGAGGTTCAAAGAGGTTCAAAGTGGTTCACCTCCACCAGGTGATATAGGCCAAGGCCCACCTGCAAAAAATAGTCGTTAGAAGAGAAAACATTCATTGAACTACTTTGAACTACTTTGAACCAAATTTCAAAGAGGTTTGAAGTGGTTCTGGTGAAGTATAGGCCTTGGAAAGGATCCGTCCATGGAAGGCCAAATTTGAACTTGACAAATTTGAAGGGTATATGCACTTGAAGGGTTGCCGCAAGGAAAGACTCTCAAGGGAACATGCTAAGGAGCTTCAAATTAATGAACTAACAAGGTTCTTTGACACTTAAACAATGGCGACTCTAACTGACCCTAAGAAAAGGTAAACTACCTTTGATATGTTTTAATTCTAAAGAAATTGGACACTTTGCTGCCAGATGCCCAAACAGAAAAAGTGATGAAAGAAATGAAAGATCTAATGACAAAAAGATGACTGAGAATATATAAGCAAGCGACAGTATGATAGAAGGAGTAACTAAGAATACAAAGACAAAGGCAAAAGGGCATGTTACATTTCTGAAGATAAAGATAAAGACACTGACACCAACTCTTATGAAGACATCAAGATAGTATTTGTAGCTTTGAAAGAAGATTCACAAAAAGATGAAAGGTATGTTGAAAAAACACTTATTTCTAAAGTTAGAAAGCATAACATTTGGCTTATTGATAGTGGTTGCACACATCACATGACTGGAGATAAAGAAAAATTTGAATTTCTTGAGCATTATAATGGTGGATCTGTTAGAATGGGAAATGATACACCTTGTCAAGTGAAAGGAAAAGGTACTATATTGTTGAACAACAAGATCAAATGTGAGAATTCATATTGGGTGAAAGGACTTAATTATAATCTATTGTTTGTTTCATAGTTGATTAACATAGGTCACCAAATTGCATTTGAAAACAAAAAAGCTAGAATTTATGATGAAACGGGGAAGTTGATTGGCACTAGAGAACAATCAAAAGGTAATTTGTTCTATCTTGACACTGCTAAAACTACTTGCTTGATTTCTAAGAATGAAGACATATGGTTGTGGCATAAGAGGCTATGTCATGTAAATTTTGACAACATGGTTAAGATTAGTAAGAAAATAAAAGTAAGAGGCTTACCGAGCTTATCTAAACCTGACCATGTTATGTGCAAGAATTGTCAAATGGGAAAAATGTCGAAATCTAGTTTTAAGAGAAAAAATTTCTCTTCTAATGATATTTTGGAGTTAGTTCATATAGACCTATGTGGACCAATGAGAACACAAAGTTATTATGGTGGCAGATACTTTATTTTATTTGTTGACGACTAGTCTAGAATAATGACTGTTATGTTCTTAAAAGTAAAATATGAAGCATTTAAGATGTTCAAATGGTACAAAGCTAAAGTGGAAAAAGAAAGTGGTAAAGAAATGAAATGTTTGAGATCTGACAGAGGAGGTGAATTTATTTCTGATGAGTTCACTAACTTTTTTAATGATTATGGAATTAAGAGACATGGCTCTGCACCGAGAACGCCACAGCAGAATAGGATTGTTGAAAGAAGAAATAGATAAATTGTAGATTGTGCTAGAAAACTGATGATTGAAAAGAGTGTTGCACAAGTATACTAGAGAGAAGATGTTAGTACTGGTGTATACAAATTGAATCGAGTACAACTGAAGAAAGATACAAACAAGACACCTTATGAACTATGTTATGGTTATACACCTAATGTGAGTTACTTTAGAATATTTGGAAGTCAATGCTATATTCTGAAATATGATAGAAATGGGAAATTTGACTCAAAAGATGATGAAGGAATATTTCTAGGATATTCTACTAAGAACAAATCTTATAAATGTTTGAACAAGTCTTCTAACAAGATCATTGAAAGTGCAAATGTAAAATTTGATGAATATGTTGAGAAAAATGAAGAGGAAAGCAAAAGAGAACCTAAAGATTATAGTAGATTTTTTTACATTGAAGAAATAGACATGTTGCCCAAGAAAATACCTAACATTATTGAGCACCAGGGTAATGTTATCAAGAATTAAGATGCACCAACCAAGAATTAGGAAGATGTTGCAATTGAAGATCATGATGAAATACCTACTGGAGATCATAATGAAGAAAAAAGAACTAAACCTATACTTACCAAATATGTAAGAAGAGATCATCCACAGAATCATATTATTAGAGATATGAGAGCTGGCATGATGACCCGAAGTAAGTTGAATAAAAACACATGTTTGATTTGTGAATTTGAACCTAAAACTGTTATAAATGCACTTGTAAATGAAGAATGGATTAATGCAATGAATGAGGAAATTGAGCGGATATAGAAAAAAAAATATGGACATTAGTACTGAGATCGAGTGATAAGAATGTAATTGGCACCAAATGGATATTCAGAAACAAATTGAATGAGAATGGAGATGTAACCAGAAATAAAGCAAGACTAGTATACAAAGGGTATGCAAAAGAAGATGATATTGACTATGGAGAAACTTTTGCACCCGTTGCTAGACTTGAAGGAGTTAGAATATTACTTGCTTATGCTGCATACAAAGGATTAAAAGTATATTAGATGGATGTTAAATCTGCATTTCTGAATGGAATACTGGAAGAAGAGGTATACATTGAACAACCTAAAGGTTTTGTTGATCCTAATCAGGAAAGCATGGTATGTAAGTTTCACAAAGCATTATATGGACTGAAACAAGCACCGAGAGCATCCAGTATGAAAGACTACACTCCTATCTTATTAGTATTGGATTTATTAGAAAAGGTGATAACAACAATTTGTATTTGAAAGGAGGAAATAATGATACGAGCCTTATTGCTGAAATTTTTGTTGATGATATTATATTTGGAGTTAATGATAACTTATGCAAATCATTCACTGATGAAATGAGGAAAGAGTTTGAAATGTCAATGTTTTGAGAGATCAAATTTTTTCTTGGCTTGCAAATATTACAACAGGCTGAAGGCATCTACATTACTCAATTAAAATACATCAAGGAAGTACTGAAGACATTCAAAATGGAAGAATCAAAATCAGTCAGAACACCTATGGTTACAGGATGCAAATTGACCAAAGAAGATCAGATACCTGAGGTAAATTAGACATTGTACAGATCTATTATTGGAAAGTTGATGTATGGTGTACACACAAGACCATATATTGCACACACACTTAGAATTGTAGCAATATTTTCTACTAATCCTAAGGAATCACATATGACTGTTGTAAAGATATTTTTTAGATACTTGAAGAAAATAGAAGATTATGGATGGGTATGTGCACCAATTTGTGGACCAAAAAAGTGGACACACCTTTAAAAAAATTTCAAATTTTCAATAACCCGATCAGGTTATTAAAAATTTGAAATCATTCTAGGCTTGGTAAACCAAGCCTAGAATATATTATTAAAAAATGTGTGCACCTCAAAACCCAATCGGGTTATGAGGAATTTCTCATAACCCGATCGAGTTATGAGACTTATTGAGTTTTTAATAACCCGATCGGGTTATGAGAAACATAACAAAAAAAAAAATCCTGCGGCTTAGGCCATTTTTTAATGCCTAAACCGCAGAGCAGAAGTCTAGAGGAGGTTAAACAGTAGCATAACCCGATCGTGTTTTGCACAAAACACCATTTAATCAAGATTTTCAACCAATGGCGCCCCATAACAAAGGTAAGTTTGCTTGTTTTTGTTGTTTTTGATAACTTTTTTTGCAATTGTAATCAAATTAGGTTATTTTATTGATTTTTTGTTTTCTTTTATTAATTTCATTCCAGATTCATCAAACAAACCCAAAAGATGAAAAAGAAATGAAAGACCACCCCCTGTAGAAGAACCATCATCGCCACCTATAAACCCTCAACAACCCTCACCACCCATAAACCCTCAACCACAATCTCCACCCGTAAACCCTCTGTAAAATTCTCCTCCTCCACAACCATCGCCACCCATATGCCCTCCACATGTATCGTTAGGTCATGTAGATGCATCACAAGAAGACCTTGTGCAACGCCTTAACCAAAATAGTGCACAAATTAATATATTTGTCAATAGGTTGAAGGCTTCTGGTCTTCAGCATCACTCTACCCTCACCACTACATTAGAAAAAATGTCCAATAGTGCAAATGAGGTGTCCCAAGAGGTGAAAAAATGGGGTTCATGGTGGGATATGTGTCATACATTTTATGCTGATGGTCTATCCTATGAGGATGTGAAAAGAAAAGACATAGAAAAATGTGACATATGTGCCCTTTTCACCGATCCTAATACTAGCAATTCCCTAGAAGTTAATACAAAATGATTTCCTATACATTGGTGTGTTCATAGGGGGATGAAATCAGATTTTTGGGATAGGTGGTACATGGTATTTGACCAACCACCTTGAAATAATTATGAGGTTCCTTTATATTTTTTGAGGAAGCTATACTGTGAGTTTATCATTGGTGAGAAGCCGAATTACTTTGACTTTCGTGAGTTCCAAGGTAGAGGGAGAGGCTTTGCGCAGGATAGACCTCGGGCACATAGGATTAATTAACCACAAGAGAGGAGGCGTACTATGAGAAAACCCCTCATTCATGTTGTGGTCCTAGTAGTGGTGAAGGAGTCTATGGATATATAGACTCTTCATGCAGTTGCATCATTGACTGATGTCATTATCCCGCATGGCACTCAGTTAGTTGGAGAGGATGGATCAGTGTCACCTCCATCTTCATCAGATGTGCGATTAGGATCATCCCATCCTGCACCAGCTCCATCACCATCAGATGCACCATTAGGCTCATCTCATCCTGTGTGAGATCCATTATCATCATATACATTTGTAGGGTCAGCCCAGCCCATTGAGCATATCTACATCAGTTGTAATGGTATATGTGATGGGGTATATAGCCAGGCGAGTGCGGATGGTTCGACATCCCATTCATGTGTACATTGTGGAAGAAGATGTCAGGCATCCACTACTAAGGATGTGGCCCTCACAGATGATCTATTGTCGATGGTGTATTCCTCAGAGTTGACAGGTTTGTTTAAATTTGTGTTTTGACATGTTATTTTAATTAATTACCTAAATCTGTTAAAAGTAAATAAAATTTGATGTATAGAAGAATCAAAATTGATACATGAATAATATGCATTGCAGGGTGCAGCTGGTGGTACAAGCACACCAAGGAGTGCTCATTATAGTACACATAGACGGGTAGCTCAAACACCTGAGGTAATGTTTTATAAATATTCCT
>MU223281.1:2267105-2279221 GCA_018584345.1 Thuja plicata | reverse complement strand
TTGGTGTTGGAGATCTACAAGCAAGAGATTGAAGACATCCTTCCATTCTACATTCCATTTTTTGAAGCATACTTGTGGATCCATGGATTCGAATCCGCCACAAGGACATTACAAGCAAGGTGAATTTATGTGTTTACTTTGTTTATCTCTGCAGTTTTCAATTACATATATTAAGGTTAATTCCAAAACTAGGTTTTGACCAAGGCAAACCCCTTTCCCCCAAAAAACAAACATTTTTCTTGCAGGTATAGGTTCGAGACTGTAAATATGAGGCCAGATCTAGATACCATTTTCGAATTTCTTTCAGACTATGTGAACAGGGACACTTTCAGAGTTGAGCAGATCGAGTTAGAAAAAGTGGTATAGGGTCAACCTTTTTCATAAGATGACATTAGAATGGAAAAATATTTCTTGGTTTTGTCCATCTCTGTGTTCTGGTTTAGTATCAACTGTCAGCATCTCCAGAAACAGTCTACAGATCTCAGAAAATAGCAATCTGTAATCTACCATTTTGGAAGGTTGGTACTTCCTCCTATTCATTTCAATTACTATCATTAATCATATTAATCAATCAATTTATAGAATTTAAGATCCCCTTTCTTGGTCTCTTTCCAAATAGTGCATTCATTTGTGTATTAACCCTTTGGGTTTGATCAAAATTGGATATCCTATTTGTGTATTTGAGGGTGAAAGAAAGGAGCCTCTTATCTTCCCTTAATCAAAATCACAATTGCAACATACAATCAATCAAATTCAAGTAAGTGTAAAGTAGGGTTAAGGAAATCAACATAAATAACAACTAACCAAACTTTTTCCCCTTTACATTTTAGTAACAAAACATCTCTATTTTTATGTTACAATAAATATGAGTATATCATCAAGATATACCACCACAAACTTCCTTGTGAAGTCCTTGAGCACCTCAATCATGAGCCTCATGAATGTTCTTGAATCATTAGAGAGGCCAAATGGCATAACAAGCCATTCATATAATCCATCAGTGGTCTTGAAGGCCATTTTCCATTCATCACCTTCCTTCACCCTAATTTGGTGATAACCACTCTTCAAATCCAACTTTGTAAAGTACATTTCCCCTCCTAGGAAATCCATAAGATCCTCTATCCTAGGTATAGGGAATCTATACCTTATTGTGATTTTGTTTATTGCCCTTGAATCTGTGTAAACCCTCCATTTTCCTCCCTTCTTTGATGCCAAAACAACTAAAATTGCACAAGGGCTAATACTCTTCTTGATCAAGCCTTGATCCAAGAGTTCTTGTACCTGTCTAGCTACTTCCAATTTCTGATCTGGAGTAAGCTTGTATGTTGCTTTATTGGGAAGAGATTCCCCTGGTATAAATTCTATTTAATGACTTATAACACTCTTAGGTGGTAGGTTGCAGGAGTACCATCACTCATAATGTCCTTGTACTTCTCAAGCAATTCTTGCACCTCTATTGGTAATGGCTCCTTCACTGATTGTTCATCCTCCTTAGGTCTGAGAAAAATGGCATAACCTTCCCCCTCATCATCCTTAATGTCATTTACAAACTCCTTACCACTAGATAATATGACATTAGGAGTTCTAGTTTGTGGCTCTTCATCCTCTAGCAAAGACTGAATTTTGAAAGTCTTCCCTCCTTTATTGAAGGTGATGGAATTCTCCTTCCCATCATATACTACCCCATTACCAAATTTCCAAGGCATCCCAAGTAGTAAATGGCAAGCATCCATTGGTAGGATGTCACAAATCAATATGTCCTTGTACCCTGTTATTGAGAAATATACCCATGTTTGCTCATTAACCAGCACAGTTTGGCCTTTGTTGAGCCATGTCACCTTATAGGGATTCACATGGGGTATTTTGGCTAGCTTAATTTTCACCACTGCCTCTTCTGAAATGATATTTTCAGTTGAACCAGATTCCACTATCACTTTGCATACTTTGCCTAAGATTTTACATCTTATTCTAAACAGAGCTCTCCTATGCTTGGGCTCATCCTTGATTGGTTGCCTTATCAATTGGCTATAACACTTCATGGTTACAAAGTAAGAACTAATCCTACCTCCTCTTCATCTGTTAGGACCACCATGATTACCTCTACCTCTGTTATAGCCTCCTCTTGAACTACTTTCAGTCTGCTTCTCTGTCAACTTATTCTCTCCTTGTGACCTTTGTTCACTACCCCTGCCTTGGTAGCCTCCTCTTTGACCCCTTTGGTCTCTTCCTCTACCTCTATTGTTATTTTTATTATTGAGGTTGGAATCCCCTTTCTTCTTATTCTTTTATTCCGGTCTTATAGCCAATTGATGACACATTTGAATTGTTATAGGTGTCCATAGGCTAATCTCCTCTTGGATGTTCCACTTCAATCCACCCAAGTATCTAGCCACTTTTATTGAATCTTCTTCCTACAATTTAGACCTTAAAAACAATCTCTGGAATTCCTCTGTACATGAGGCCACATCTAGGTCTTTTTGTTTCAAGTTTTGTCTCTTCCTATGAAGTTGGATCTCATAATCCTCTAGAAGATAGTTCTCCTTCAATTTAGTTATCATGGCATTCCAATTTTCTAGTGGTTGCTTTCCCATTCTCACCCTCTCATCCTGAAGGTATTTCCACCAATTCAAGGCTAACCCTCTGAGTTTAGACTTGGCCACTTTGATCTTATGTGCTTCAGGTATACCCTCACACTCAAAGTGATTCTCCATTGCTTCAATCTAGTCCATGATTGTCTCAATATCCATCTTTCCTCCAAAAAAGGGCATCCCTTCCAAAGCCTTGCCACTTAATGCTTGTATGGATTTTAAGAAAGGTTCCTCATTCAACACTGGGTCTGGTTCATGAATAAAGTCTTCCTCTTTAATCTTTTTCTTACTCCTACCACTGGTTTCAACTTCATAGTCCTTCTTTTTAGTAGCATTTCCTAGTTCTTCAATCTTCAACCTCATTGCTTCCAAGGTACCCTCAAGGAGTCTATTTTCTCCTTTTTCTCTTCCAAGTCCTTGGCCAATTCTACATTTTTCACCATATTTTTGGAACCATTAGATTCCACTTCTAACATATACCAATCTTCCCAAGTTTCTCAACTTGCTCTGATACCACTCTGATGTAGCACTAGTCTTGCTTCTCCCTAGCTTCCTCTAGGGTCTTCTAGGCCAATCTCCTAACCTACTAGGGTTATTTCAAGAACCCTAGGCTCCTTAGGATCTTTTCACAAGAACCTAACACTTTCAACTAGTGAACACCAACAAAGTAGAATCCAAACTCTTCATGCTCTCTCCTAGACCCAAATTGGTCTTTCTTGCTCCATCTACACAATCTGATCCAAATGGATCCCAAACACTCCCATATGAAAATTTAGTCTCCAAGATTTTTAAGTGAATCAATTTCAATGTCCACAACTTTCTTTGGAAGTGAAACCCTAAACGAGTTCCAAGTTCCAAGTCAATCTCACCCAAAATAGGGTTACTAGCTTTAGGCCTAATTAGGCTCCTTTTCTGCAATAACTCTTAAAACCTTCAAACAAGTATGAAAATAAACTCCATATTGATACCCTTTATCAAGAACCTAAGGAATTTTTAGGTCTTATCTCTCAGAGGTGTTCGTAGTGTACCTCCTACATTCATGCCTAAAATTTAGGGTTTTAGGTATTTTCCACTATCTGCACAAGAAATGAATTTCCTTGGCTATAAAATTAGCTTACCCAAACTCATCCTCCAAGTTAGGGTTCCTTTACTGACTCTACTACCTCCCCACATTCATTGATTGAAGCTATGAATTCTTTCAATCCTTCTAGCAAGCTCTGCAATCACTGGTGATCCCTAGCCATGCCACTCTGGCTCGCCTAGAGCATCACCTTAAAACTGGCTGCCATAACTTCCTGGGCCCCTCCTTCATTGTACACAATTTACATGGAGTCACCTTCCATAATCCAAGATCCCATGCAAGTGCCATGGTGTAAAATGGATCTATGACCCCATTTGTTCACAGTGCCCAATTTAGGACAGTGGCAGTCCAAAAAACAAAAGAATTTAAACAAGCAACTAAAACTATTGAATTCAAAAAAATAACACTACAATAAATCTTCTATCAACCTACATTACTCAAATCAATTCTTACAGAAGTTACTTTAGTCCATTAAATAGTTTGATCTTTACAAAGTGCCAAAACTGTAATTGTATATTCAATTCACAGTCCGTACATAATATGACTTCAAAATGCCAACACTTCCATAAGCTTGAGGATGGTCTTAAATAGTTGACCAAGGCACTAGAAAACTGATTTCAGATAGTCAAGGAACTAAATTCCTTGAAGTTGCATTCTTGTCATAAATGTTGTCAATGACAACATTAACAACTTTTGCAACTTTTTGGATATGCTATCCAAACTTGGTCTAGCCTTGTCCAAACTTGTCCAAACCACTAATTAAGGTGAAATAACATCAAATAGGACCTCTATCCCTTGGTTTGACTCATTTGGAAATCAAATACCCAAAACCCCCTATTGGACCTAAATGGACACAAAGGTCTCAAATGACCTAACAAGACGTCCTCCTACTTAGCACTCTATATACTAGGACTCTTAGTCCTTTTATTCACCTAGTGGTCTGGCTAGAACCACTACAAGCCAAAAAACAAAGAATAATTCCTAGGTTACAGTGTATCATCTAGCCTACCTAGATGCTCCTACACTAGACAACCTAGAAATTAGGTATAACCTCAACCACTATGGTTCGAGTAGAATATGGAACTATGATGATATTTACGTGGAAGTTGGTGGAATTATGGAAAGAGAGTCATTGCAAGATTAGGAACAAGATGTGTCCTACATCTCATCTCAAAAATTAGGAAGTGGTTTATTTTTTTGGCATGTGTTAGTACAATTGGGAGCAACATACTTGGGGTTTACTTATTTAAATCAAATTGGCACATACAAAACTATATTGCCAATTATGAGACAAGGACGTGCATGGTAGCCTAAGAACACACATAGATGACAAAGGAATTCTTTTTCAATTGATTGTAACACTTTGAAACCTGCATCCCTAGTGGGGTTTCACCTAGAAATAATTCCCTTCTTATCTTTAATGATCATGGTAGCCATGTGGCCTTCAAGACAATTGAATATAGGAATAGATTTTTTTTAACTGCCTACACATACTAGTCACAAGCTACGATTATTGGATGTCAACATATTCTCTCCTTTCAAAACCTACTTCGAATAAAAAAGGATCGCATGAATGAAAAACCACCCTCAAATTAAAACTAGACAGGAAGAGTCGGCAACTCTGGCTAGCATTCGACCAGACATTATCACTATGCAACATCATAAGTGCCTTTCGTAGGACAAGAATTTGGCCACTGAACTAGTTTGCACTTGAGAAAATTATGAGGTAAAGCAAGGATTTTGTTGTTGAAGGGGATGTACAAAGGCCTGGATTAGAAAGCGGTGTTGTTACTCTTGAAGATGATGCATAATAAATTACAATAGAGACCTACCTGCGAATGCATGATTACACAAAGGTTGAAATTGATGGTTTTACGAAGAATTCAACACATACAACATGGACATGGTACATATTAAATTGGAAGGTTTGATTTTTCCACTACATCCATATGAACCATATATTATAAATCTTCAAGAAACCCATAATGTGGGAATGGACACTAAAGAATGTCTAATTTTTCCAATTCAAGCTATTGTACCTAATTAGTTGAATGAAACAATAACTAATATTGAGGTGGTTACAAATTTTATTGATGAAGAGGTCCCCCTTTCCATGTCATCCCCACCACATATAGATCTAATAGAGGTGGCTCATTAATTTACTGATGCATCAAATTGGGACCAACAAGATGGAGGTGATTGCGAGGAGGGAAATGACACAAGTGACTAGCATGCTGATTTTGTGTCATGCACATAATAGGATGGGAAACAATAAATAACCTTAACCAATATATTCTTGAGACTTCCAGTGTAAAGGGTAAAAAACAATCATCACATGGAGGTTATTTGGGAATGATTCGTCTTTGTAGGTAGTCATATATTTTGACATTGGATGCCCATGTTGAAATGCATAACAAACAATATGAATAAAATAAGAGAACTAATGAGTTGCAACAGAGTAAGAATGAGAAAATGAGGGAGAGAAAGGTAGAACACAAATTTGTCTTTCCAAGAAGACTTCACAAATTTGAAAATGAAGTACACAGTGAAATATTTAAAGTGATATCTCCAACAATAGATGAGGGTGGTTGCTAACCACCAAAACTACAGTTACAAACTAGGAAGGGTCTTCCACCTTTGGAACTACACACAAGGCTCAATATTACCAATTTTTGGTACCAAGCTCAATCAGGTAGAGTTGTTATGTTTTAAACTAAATTAAAGTACATTTTAGTTCTATTGAATCACATTCATATGCATAAATTAGAAGAGTATAACATCATACTATTACATCGCATCATGTTGATTGCTATCATAAGAGAGTATAAAGAATTTTTAGAAAAGTAATCTTTATTGAGAGTACAAATAAATAATTTCTCACACAAGCCGTGAGACTAACCATTAACATGCAAATGAAAGGCATATTATACATTTGAAGATGATTTAAATAATAAAATGCATAGGTAGTAAAGGGTGACTCGCCATTGCATGTATGACGATCCTGACTTGTGTTGCTTTGCCTTGAGTTTAATCCTCCTAGTTGCCTTGCGTCCAACCACTGCCTCCTTGTTGCTCTATTCCTGCATATGAGAGATAAGAATTATGTTAGATCATCGATCTAAGCAATTTTGGGTCATCATATACTACATATACCCGCATCTACAAACATACAATATGTTCCACATATGCATAATAATAGCTAGCTATCACAGAAGTCTGAGAAAACAAGAGCTTCTTCAAAGTAGGATCCATGTGCTCATTTTATATGACATGTTTGTTTCATGTACATGAGTAGGTACACAGTTATTATTTATCAACATGTAGGAATCAAGTGGGATCCTAGAAGGGATGAGCCTAGCATGCTGATAAATAATAAGCATGCAACTCTAAAGTCATATTTTGTTGTATGAGGCATTAACATATTTAAATTAGTACAAGAGAAGTGAATTTACAATGTCAAGATACCATGTTTTTTAATGACAGATACATTGCCACAGGATACTATCATGAACATGAATCCTGAATATTTCTACAAAAGAACAAAAGTACATTCATAAGTATCTAAGGGAAGTAATCTTGATCAAGGAAAGTAGTAATGATGCATGAAAGGAGTTTCCAAATGGAAAAAAAAACATATCATGGACAGGAAAATGTTAAAATTGATGACATATAACTGATTGAATGTTTGAAGATGTTAAGTTGATCACTGAAATGCAGAAAGATAATGCAAGACATTAAATCAGTTAACAGAATGTATTGTCATTGATGTCAACTTGATATAATCTGATTGGTTATACACAAAGTGTCAAAGACTTCAGAGAACCAGAGAGATAAAGATCATGCTTTTAGTAATGCATAAACGATCAGCATTCACTAAGTGACTACAAACATCGACGGGTAGTGCACCCCAACGGACAGAGAAAACCAAAATTAAAGTCACAGTGTTGCTTGAGCAATAAAACCGACAAGCATTATCAACGAGTAGAATCACAAGCATAACCGACGAGTAGAACTTCACAGTAATGCTTGAAGCACAGACAACCCCGACGGACTAACAACCCCGAGGGAGAAGCCCGAGGAGAACTGAAGTGTTGACCGAAGCTATCAAAGAGTAAAACACTGAAAGGAACTACGTTTCATAAATGAAAAAAGATTTAGATGGGAAGAGCTAAAGATAGATTTAACTGGTTATTAACATTGTTCTCATTGACAATTTAAAGTCAGGGATAAGTAAAATATTTAAAGCAGTTTTATCCAGTTGTCAAGGAGAAATCTATGGGATAAAACTAAAGTAAAGATTTAAAGAAAGATTGGCTAAGATTGTGAATCACGCCAAGAATAAGAAAATCAAGAAGTGAGAAATGGTGATATCATGTCTATAAAGAGACAACCTAATTCATTATGAATTAGGGGAGTGAATAGAGAAAAAGGATATTGGAGAGAAACTGATGAAGAACAACTTCATATAGTCCTAATCAATCAAGTTGAGGAAAAAGCTAAAGAATTTTGTGGACACCGAGAAATAGAGAAGCACGGCATCACTGAGAAGAAAGAAGTGAAAAAAAGGCATTGAAAAGATACATTGATCAGAAAGGTATTGTGAGCTTACAATAGATCTGCAAATCTGCAAATCTATGTTGCATGTGTGAACAGATCATTTACTATTTCAGTTTAACCATTGATTAAGAAAGTCTCTTAACCAAGCATGACTTAACAATCCTTTCTATATTTAGATATATCCTAAGGAGTATCAAAATTTTTGATCATGAAGATAGCATGAGATGCCAGATACCATTTGACAAACTACACTAGGTTTGGTCATAGAAGGTAGCATAGAGATACCTGATATCAAGTGACAAACTATTCTATTTAAATCCTCTAACAAGGTCACACCTAACAGTGTGTTTGTAACCTTTAACAGGTTTGGCTCTTCATCGATCTCACTTTAGAAGAGTGAAAATTTTGGATTACCGGTCCCAAGTGGTTTTTCCATTAACAAGGTTTCCACATTAAAAATTCATGTGTCATTGTGTTTATGAGTCATTACTTTAGTGTTTTGCATTACACATAACTAATCTAGATTGATCGATATACACTAAAAAATTTACTATTTTTTTGGTAAATAAAAGACTGCTAATCGTTAAACAGTAAAAACAAGGTTTAACAGTGAACTTCGAGTAGTAGTTATTTGTTAAAATTATTTGAAGGCATTCATCTTGTAGTCCATTGAAGATAACTAGAGACTTAATATTGTGGTACTAAGTTTTTGGGTTGATTTATTAGAATAAATTTGAGGCCACTAATTCACCCCCCCGCCCCCCCCTCCCCCTCTTAGTTATTCTAACAATTGGTATCAAAGCTTGTGTGCTTAGAAAGGGAGTTTAACAACTCAAGTAAAAGATCAAAAGATGAACAAATGAGATGTGCCCAAGTTGAATAAAGACAACTTTGCATCATGACAAAGAAGAATAAGACTCCACCTATCAGGTATTGGTAATGATGTTACTCAACACCTTGATACTGAATATGTGTTGCCTACAGGACCTCACACACTTGAGCAATTGAGAGAAAAGTATGAGCATAATTGCATGATAATAGAACTTGCTTCCTCACTCTCCGATGTTGAGTTTGAAGATTTCAAAACCTGCACCACTACAAAGAAAATGTGGGATAAATTGAAGCTGGTACATGGAGGAGATGCTAATGTACTAAGAGCCAAGGCAGAAAGCCTAAGAGGGAGTTTTGATGACCTAAGGGTGAAAGAAGGAGAAAATATCACTCAGTATAGCTACAAAATCAAAGAGGTAGTCAATTCTATTCGAGGAGTTGGACGTGTACTTGAAGAAGAGATAGTGGTAAGTAAAATCCTAAGAACCTTACTGCTTGTATATGCTATTAGAGTATCTTCTATACAAGAAATGAGAGTAGTTGCAAACAATAATGTTACTCTAGATAGTTTGATTGGTAGACTGATTTCATTTGAGATCAATAACTTTAATAATAGTGTCTTACCATCTATAGAGTCTGCATTCAAATCTTCTTTGAAAATAAGTGAAAGTGATAATAAGGATCAAGGACTTGGTGAGATTGAAGCACTAATGGCAAGAATATTGTAGAGAGGCAAATGTAGATACAAAGGTAAATTACCACTTGTATGTTTTAATTGTAAAGAGGTTAGACACTTTATTGCAAGATGTCTTAACACAAGAAAAGATGATAGAAATAATGACAGATCATATGAAAAGAAGTTTGACCAAGGTGATAATAGAGATTACCAAAGCAACTGACAATGTAATAGAAGAGATGCCTGAGACTACAAGGGCAAAGGGAAGAAAGTTTTTTACCTAGCTGAGAACAGAGATGGAGATACTGACACTGAATCTGATGAAGACATTGAGATGGTATTTGTAGCCATAAAGGATGATTCAGTCAAAGAAGAAGAAAGGTATGTAGAGACTGCACTCATATCTAAGGTTAGTAAGAATGATGTCAAGATTATAGATAGTGGTTGCACTCACCACATGACCAGTGATAAACAAAAGTTTGAAACTTTTGAATACTATAATGGTGGATCAATAAGAATGGGTAATGACACACCTTATCCAGTTTAAGGTAAAAGAACCATAATGTTGAATAACCTGATAAAATGTGAAAATGCTTTTTGGGTAAAAGGACTGAATTATAATCTATTGAGTGTTTCACAGCTGAATAACATAGGTCACCAAGTAGCATTTGAGAATAAAAAGGCAAAGATCTTTAATGAATCAGGAAGATTGATTGGAACTAGTGAACAGAAAAAAGGTAACCTTTTCTATCTTGATGACATTAACACCACTTTTTTAATGGCTAGAAATGAAGACATATAGTTGTGGCAAAAAATACTATGACATGTGAATTTTGACAACATGATAAAAATCAGCATTAAAAGAAAAGTCAGAGCATTACCGAGCATGTCAAAGCCCAAACATATCATGTGCAAGAATTATCAAAAGGGTAAGATGACAAAGTCTAGTTTCAAAATTAAAGCCTATACATCTAATGCTATTCTAGAATTAGTCCATACTGATCTATGTGGACCCATGAGGACAAAGAGTTACTATGGAGATCAGTATTTCATTCTCTTTGTAGATGATTATTCTAGAATGATGACAGTTATGTTCTTAAAAGATAAATCAGAAGTAGTCAAGATGTTTAAATGGTATAAGGCTATGGTAGAAAAATAAAGTGGTAAGGAATTGAAATGGGTATGTGCAAGATCATGAGGGGCCAAACTATGCCCTTAAGTGGCAATGAAAAATCAGAAAATCAGGGTTAGTAAACTTGACGTGAAAATTTGAACTAGCTATCAACCTAATATCAAAAAGTTGTAAGAATAGAATCTATAGGAAATTGAATCTAGTTTCTAAACTACTAGGCATTTTCTGAAAAAAAGTTAATATGATTGGTGAAAAGTATAGATTTCAATGCAGCAGTACAAAAATTTTAGGAAAAAAATAAGAAGTAGGTGTATGTCTGACCACCTTACTCATAATCAAATGATAATATTTTTTTATAAGATTTTATATATAAGTAGTAGACTCATGCCCGAATGTGACACATATTTTTGTGTAATTTTATTCCAAAAAAATAATTAACTATGAATTATCTGCTACAACATTTTCAAAATTAAAAAACTCCCGTGTCTGACCACCTTAACTCATTGAAAACTTTACCAAATTAAAAAAAAAAAATTCCTTATAGTAGGCAAAGCATAGAATGTGACGCATTTTTTAGATTTCAAAAATGTTATACTGTCTGAAACTTATAGCCATTTTTCAATCAGTATATAAATCAGCACTTTAGAGGTAACTTAATTGAAAAATAACTAATAATTACTTACCGAATTCAAAATTTGATAGCAATTATATCGATAAAAAGATGATAATCTCCTTAAGATACCCTTTTCATTTCATCAAATTCGGGTGAAAAAAAAGTCGTCAACTACATGGTCGAAGTCTGGAACTCAGAGAAACAGGGGAAAAATATGTTTTTGAGACATTTGAAGAGTTGACTAGATAGGTATGGTGCACAAAGCAATACCGAGCCTAATCGAGTACCCGATATTTTTGAGTACCCGAAAAACCCGGCAAAATTTTTAATTTTTAATTTTCCCTCCCATTTCTCCCTCTTAATTTATTTTCAACCCCTTTCTCCCTCCCATTTCTCCATACTTCATATGATATTAGATTATATATTATATATATTAGGTTATATATTATATACATTAAAGATTATATAATATATATTATATATTATATTATATATTAGATTATATATAATATATATATATTAAATATTATATAATATCTATTATATATTAAATATTATATAATATATATTAATATTAAATATTACATTATATATCATATATTATATATTATTTTATATGTATTATATATTAATATGTA
>MU223281.1:2158834-2183918 GCA_018584345.1 Thuja plicata | reverse complement strand
AGGATGGTAGCGTAGATGCCAGATACTAAGTGACAACCTATGTATAAAAATCCTCTAACAAGGTCGCACTTAACAGTGTGTTTGTAACCTTTAACAGGGTTGGCTCCTAACAGGGCTCACTTTAGAACAGTGAAAAATTGGGGTATCGGTCCCAGTAGTTTTTCCCTTAACAGGGTTTCCACGTTAAAATCTATGTGTTATGTGTGTATGGTTTATTACTTTATTGTTTTACATTTCACATATGCATTTTTGGATTGATTGGTATACTCTACATATTTACTGAGTATCAGTAAATAAATTTTACTGCTTATTGGTAATCAAGGAGAATAAGGACAGACAAGGTAAACCGATAGACAGTTGTTTATTTCAATTATTTCAAAGGCATACATCTTGTAGGGACTTAATAATCTGAGGTATATTAATTGGTGGATTAAAGTTTAAAGGATAAATCTGAGGTATATTAATTGGTGGATTAAAGTTTAAAGGATAAACTTGTATGTTTCAATTGTAAAGAGATTGGACACTTTGTTGCAAGATGTCCTAACAAAAGAAAAGATGACAGAAGTGATAACATATCTTTTGAGAAGAAATCTGACAGAGGTGATAACAAAGATTACAGAGGTTACCGACAATCAAAAAGAAGTGATACCACAGATTACAAGGACAAAGGCAAGAAGGCTAGCTATCTAGCTTCTTACAAATATGAAGATACTGACACCGAATCGGATGATGACATCGAGATAGTATTTGTAGCTGTGAAGGATGATTCAGATGAAGATGAAAGGTATGAAGAAACTGCACTCATATCTAAGATTAGTAAAAATGATATCTAGATTATAGATAGTGGTTGCACTCACCACATGACTGGTGACAAAGAAAATTTTAATAATTTTGAATACTATAAAGGTGGTACAGTAAGAATGGGAAATGATTCACCTTGTCAAATTGAAGGTAAAGGAACAGTAATGTTGAATAACCTGATTAAATGTGAAAATGCTTATTGGGTAAAAAGATTGAATTATAATATGTTGAGTGTTTCTCAACTGAATAATTTAGGTCACAGAGTAGCATTTGAGAACAAGAAGGCAAAGATCTTCAATGAATCAGGAAAATTAATTGGTACTGGTGAACAAACCAAAGGTAACTTATTCTATCTGAATGATACTAACCCCACTTGCTTGATGACTAGAAATGAAGACATATGGCTGTGGCACAAAAGGTTGTGTCATGTGAATTTCGACAACAAGATAAAAATAAGCAGGAAAAGAAGTGTAAGAGGCTTACCGACGATGACAAAGCCAAACATCATGTGCAAGAATTGTCAAAAAGGTAAAATGACAAAGTCTAGTTTCAAAATTAAAACCCATACATCTGATGATATTCTAGAATTATTCCATACTAATTTATGTGGACCTATGAGGACAAAGAGCTATTATGGAGATAGATATTTTATTCTCTTTGTTGATGATTACTCTAGAATGATGACAGTCATGTTTTTAAAAGAAAAATTTGAAGCATTCAAGATGTTTAAATGGGATAAGGCTATGGTAGAGAAAAAAAGTGGTAAAGATCTAAAATGTTTGAGATCAAATAGAGGAGGAGAATTTATATCAGATGAATTCACTAATTTTTGTAATGAGCATGGTATAAAAAGACATGTTTCTGCACCAAGAACACCACAGCAAAATGGGATTGCTGAAAGAAGGAACAGATCAATAATTGATTGTGCAAGAACACTGATTATAGAGAAGTAAATCACCCAAATATTCTAGAGGGAAGCTATTAGCACTACTGTCTATACACTTAATAGAGTACAATTGAGAAAGGACACAAAGAAGACTCCTTATGAGCTATGGTATGGTAAAATACCCAATGTAAGTTACTTCAAAATATTTGGAAGTCAATGTTATGTCTTAAAAGATGATAGATATGGAAAGGTTGACGCCAAAAGTGATGAAGGTATTTTTCTGGGGTATTCTACCAAAAGCAAAGCTTTTAAATGTCTAATCAAGGCTTCTAACAAAATAGTTGAAAGTGAAAATGTAAATATTGATGAATTTGCAGAAAAGAATGAACTGGAAAGTACAAAAGAACCAGAGGACTACAATAAGTTTGTATACTGTGAAGGACCCACAACTCTACCCAAGCAACAGTGCTTAAATCCAGAACAACAGAATGTTGCAATCGACAGTCAAAATATTGTTACCGACGGTCAGGATAATGATCAAGATAATGTGCAAGGTAATGAAGATCAAGTTGATATACAAAGAGTTGTACCTGTACTTGCAAGATATGTAAGAAGGAAACATCTAGAGGACCATATCATAGGAGATAAGAAAGCTGGTACAAGAATAAGAAGTAAGTCTTTAAACTCAAATTGCTTAATTTGTGAGTTTGAACCAAAATCTATCAATGTTGCACTAGATAATGAAGAATGTATAAGTGCTATGAATGATGAGATTGATCAGATTGAGAAGAACAAGACATGGTCACTTGTGCCAAGACTAGATGAAAAGAATGTCATCGGTACAAAATGGATATTCAGGAACAAACTAAACAAGAATGGAGAGGTCAGAAGGAACAAAGTGTTATGCCCTGCATCCCCGTCCCTACATTTTGTGTGCAAAATGTTGGGTCCCCCTTTTTTCTTTTTTGTTTGTTTTTGCTTGCGGCTTTGCCTTGTCTTTCTTTCCCTTTTATTTTCTTTCTCTAGGGTTTTCTTCCCTGGTGTGGTGTTTTTTTTGTTCGGTTTTCACCTCCGGGACTCCGGTCTCAGAGGTTGTCCTTCGTTGGGAACCCAATTCCGGACTCTGAGATTCTTCGCCATGATATTCTTAAGGACATCATCACGGGGAATCCCCGGGCCTAGGGGTCCGGAGGTTTGCTTGTCCGACGATTTTTAGAAGGAGGAGGATTACCTTTTACCACGGGTATAAATAGGGCTTATTTGTCACTTTCACATTTACCACGATTAAAACCTTCAAGCACTTAGAGCGATTTTAGAGCGATTAATAGAGCATTTGCAGAAAGTTAGTAATAATCAACGCTTAACATTTCCAGTCACTTTCAGGCAATTGTGAGTGCTTCATGGTGACGATTGTGACCATTTGATGACTGAAGCTGTTGCAGAGCTCCCACGGTAACTCCTCCCTTTCCTCTGCCTTCTGCGTTCTCAGGTTGGTGTTTCTATTTTCTGCCTCTCTAATGTTCTTCTATTTTATTTGGCCTTGTTTGTCTTGTTTGTTTTGTCATTTTTTCTGTTTGGTTTGTTCGTTGTTTTTTGGTTCTGCCGCCCATTGGTGGGTTGGCTATCACAGAGGGTTGTCCGCCTTCTGTGTAGAAGTGGTTCATTTATAAAATAGGTAAATAGCTGTATATATGTCTCTGTCTCATCTGGTTTTCTCGCGGGCGTTGTTCCGTGTTGTATATCTTGTGAATAGGGGTGTATATTTATGTATAGTGTTTGTATATCCCTTTGTGTCTTTGTATATATCCCTCAGCTCCGTGTATATCCTTCCAGGTGGCTTAACAAGGTGCTTGAGTCACCTATGTTTCTGGTTTTCTGCCTGCGAACTCGCTTCGGGGCAGAAAACCACCTGTTTGAAACTCGGCTCTCGGCTGGTTTCAAACAGGCAGTTTTCTCTCTCCTCCATGAAGTCTGTCAGAACCTCATTTATGTCCCATGCCCGCAATCAATTCCAGCCAAGTGGCTTTCACTTTTCACACGTTCGGACAGTTGGCTCCGCCGTCATCACCATAACTTCTATTTAATACCTACGCACGTGGCGCCCACGTGGGCTTGATGACTTACCTTTTTACACGTCCTCACCAACGGTCATTTCCCCGGGCTTCGAATCTCCTACCATCATCCATCCTGTCTTTTTTTACCAAGCATGATAATGATTCCCAGACTTGGATGTTTAATAAAAGATAGGTTTACGTGATGTGCTTTGCTTTTCGATTATCTTTGCATGAAACTAACTTTTCAGGAAAGAAAGCATCTCGATGGTAAGATCTCCGGACCCCAGAATAATTATTTTGATAAATGTATTATGACGGTAACTTTGCCTTGTAGGTTCCCAGAGTCTATCTTCCAAACATGTCTGAAGCATCTGCATCATCTCCACCCAGAAGTCCAGAGCTACCTTCCGCAGCAGAAACTAGGGCCGCAGTAAAATCTAAGATGGAGAAGGCCCTGGAGAAGATGCCCCTGACAATGAAATTTGTGCAGGACAACGTTATCGTGGGCTCAAAGATTGAGTCCAAGGTCAAGCTGATAATCGACACCAGCGTCGGAACATGGCCGGAGATGCAGGCCTTGGTAAAAATAATGCACTTCCAGTGACAGGCTGGAGACCAATTAGCAATCAACATCGGGAACTCTGGAATCCTCTGGGCAACTTGTTTCCCATGCATCGTGCAATCTTTGGAGCTCATCTTAACACTAGAAACCAACTACAATTCTTCTGTTTGGGCCGTTATGCTCGCGGCCGCAGAGCCCACAAGATACCCCACTCCACTGGTGTCCCTCGACCTAGTCACATTCCAGGAAAGCCTGGGAATCCCACAATTTTCCAAGGCCTCAATGGTTACAAGGACTGATGCCTTGACCCAGTTCACACAGCTGGAGGATGCTGCCCAGGTATACATGAATACCCATTGGCTTAAGGCCCTAAAGAGGGACCCAAAAATAATGAAGATAGAGATTCCCCGCTCTGAATTCAAGGAGATTATTCAAATGGGGATGATAGCATTGGCCCGGGTCTTTGGGCAGCCCTCCGCCCAGGAGTTATCCAAATGGATGTACTATTTCCTCCTCGGTAGATCCACCAAGGGAGGATACTTTGACTGGGCGACAATAATCTCCAACCACGTCGACTCCCAGTTCCAGCAATTGAATAGGAAGAAGAAGTTTTACATGTCTTCCTATGTTTTCTAGGCCCTAGCACAGCAGAGGCCCCATTCCAACGGCCTACTTACTGATGGCGTGCTCAGGATTGGCCCAGGACAAAAGACACTGTGGGACCATTTCCCACAAGTTCAATGGGAGGCCAGCTTCCCCAGTTTCTGCCAGGTAAATGACGCGTTCGTTTACTATCATCTGCTTACACCCACCCGAGATGCCAGATACCGCCTATCCTCAGAGGCGATGAACTTGGTTCATAGCTATGGACATTATTATATTCAATTCTAATAGCACACATACATTAGGGTCACCAGCTTCTCTGGGAAACCCTACTTGTTGCCCAAACATTGTGGGGACAAGATCGTGTTGTTGGAGTACTGCAGGCAAATGATGGAGGTGCATGCCCTCTTTTCCCTCAAAAAGATCCCCAACATTCCATTCCCAATCACCTATGGGAACTACACATGCAGTCTGGCCGCCACAAAGGAGGCGGATAATGAGCTAAAAAGTTACAACCTGCAGGAATTTTATCTTGCGCAAAAAAATTTTGATCCGCATGGCAGGATTGCAACAGCACTGCCCCGGGCTTCTGAGCCCCATCATATACACATAGAGGACTTATGGGTAGACTGCTAGGATGATGTGGAGGTGCGGAGCAGGACTATGTCAGAATGACAGCCGGCATGATGCAGAAACTGAAGCTCCAGAAATTCCCGGCAGACTTCTCAGATGCCGCCCCCACCGCCGATCCCCAGTACAAAGAAAAGGGGATCGATAAAAAGGCCCTTCCACCAGTGAACTGGGCTGCCCAAGAAGGGCCCACTATTGAAGACTTCACTCGAGAGCTGGTCGAGCAAAGCCACACCTATTTTAAGAAGGTGTGCCCCAGAAGTACCCGCCAAGCAGCCCAGTCGACGCCAAAATTAACTCCGCCACCGGTACCAAAAATGACTCCAGGGGTCGGGACTTCGTCGCAGTGTGTAGACAAAGGAAAAGGGATAGACATGACCCCTCCTACGCAGGAAGTCCTGATTATAGAGTAGATAAAATAGTCGGTGGCAGCCTCCCAGCAGATGAGGGAGAAATTAATAACAAGGCTGGCCACCCCACCACTTATGACTGGGCCACTTCGTCCCTCCTCTTCCCCGACATTGGCAGCCTTAATGGTTAAGGCAACAGGGGTGGATCCCCTGGAGGCGGCAGCAATAAGAGATGCGGGGCCACCTCTGGTTACCCGGAGGAAGAAAAAGCTCAGCAAAAAGCCTAAGGTAGAGCCGAAACTGGAAGCATCCCGCCCCCAACAAGTAGAAATCCTTTCTTCCAGTTCCCCGGAGCTGGAGAAGGAAATGGAGCCTGCGCAAGTCCCAGCCAGTCCCCCTCCGCAAGAAGAATTTGATGATTTATTTGCAACCGACGAGTTTGGGAACTTGTAGGGGGACAATACACAAATAGAGGTAGAAGTCCCGGGGGCAGAACAAGAAGCGGCAGAGCAAAAGGATATTGAACAAGAGCCTGCACAGGGACAAGAGCAGCAAGTGGAAGAAAAAGAGTCGGAGCTGGAGATTGCCTCTGGGGCTCAAGCGATGCAAGGTCTGGGAGTGGACCAACAAAAACAAGGCAAAAAAATGGCATCCGCTGGGGGAACTGGACCTTCAGGAATAACTGTAACCCCAGCTGCCACGTTCCAAGGGCCACTCCCAAGAGAAAACCTTCGGGCAGGTGATCACAGTGGCCCAAACTCTAAATCTCGGCCCAACACCTCCCCTACTGCCAAAAGAGGTGCCAACAGAAGAAGAGGCCCCGGAAGAAGAAGAAGAACAACAAGAAGAGCAGCTTGAAGAAGAAATCCCTGAGGAAACCTACTAGAGTCCAGACCCAGTGATAGACATAGAGGACAAGGCTGAGGACATGGAGGTTGAAGAGAATATTGCTACAGAAGAAGTTGAGGTAGGGAGAGGAACGGACGAGGTTCACGCAACTGAAGAACAACAGCCATAAAACACTGGGGAAGAATCAAGAGAAAAAATTTTGGTAGGATGGCCACCCCTACCACCTCAATTGCTGATAGAGAGTAGGAAAAGGAAAACTCAGTCCACTCCAGTGACTCCTCTCTCCCTGGCCAAAATGATGGCCCAAGTCCAGGCCCTGCCAAAGGCTAAGAAAGCCCAGACAGTTCATATCCTTTGAACTGGGCCGGGTGGAGAAACAGTTGCCATTGTGGCAACACCTCCCCCAGACGCTGATGAAGCAACTGCGGACTCGAGAGACTATAATGTTGTAGAGGTGTCACTAGGTAAAAGGGGAAAGTAAGGTGAGATAGACTTTCTGAAGGAGGCAGCAAGGGCAGTGGAAGCCCGATATGAGAAAGAGGCCCAGATGCTCAAAGCTGAAAAGGAAAAGAATGCAAACCTTATGGGGTTGCTCACTGAGCTAGCTCAACCCATCAATGCCACTCCTCCAGAGGCCTCCACCTAAAAATATCTATCGTAGAGCGATATAGACTCCCTACGAGTAATGAAAAAGAAAGCCCAAGCAGTGGATGAGTGGGTCGCCCTGCAGATAGGAAACACCCAACGTTTTCTGGTGTCCACCCTCCCAGATTTATAGACGGCCCGATAGGTCATTCATCAACTGGAAACTCTTATTGAGCTGTGAGAGGGTGACGCCGAGAATTACCAAGCATGGAAGGTGGAGCTCCAAGAGCTCCTTACCTTGGGAGAGGATATGATTTTTGAATCCGGAATTCTGGGTGATGAATCATTTGATTTTGTGAGAATCCAGCACTCCAGACTTGACCTCACATTGGAGGTAACCAAGCAACTGGTAGGGTCCCTACAAGATAAGGTAAATGCGGTGAAGTATTCTTCCAATCTATACAAGTCTTTCATAATAAAGACTTCCGGGGATGATCCCCTTAGCACAGATACATGTACCCCCAAAGATTTAGTTTTGGGGAGTTTTGATGAAATAATGCAGTCCTGATATCAATCTCTGGAGGGGATAGATGGGGCCCAGATGGCAAAATTAACCCGCATGATACTTAGTGGTCATGACGCGATGAGAATGGCAGATGAATTTAAAGAGAATGTTCTGGACTTGGGGGAACAAGTCGAAGTGGCCAAGAACAGAAGGGCCAGCCTGAAGGATATAGATGAAGATGGCATTTCCCGCCTCCTCTAGGCTTTCAACGACAATAAGCAACCTTGAGCTTTCTCCGGGGGCCAGGGGGAACTCAAGTGTTGGGTATTCTTTATTCTTTTGGGGACATAAGTTCCCAGATCCCAGAGTCCTGGATCCAAAATTTTGTATTCTTTTTAAGTGATCTGTGTCCCAGTCCCCGAGGCTGACCAGTCACTTTCAGAAACAGTTAATAAAGATTGTCAGAAGGTGATTTCAGAAACATTTCCCATTTATGAGGCATGTAGCCTCGATCCCCAAGGGACCCACTTTCTTCTTTCTCCTTTCTAGCTCTCTTCTCGAGGCCGATTCCTCCGCTATAAATTCTTGTCTTATTCTTCTAACATGGCAGACATATTCCATCTCCAGGTCTTTGTAGGGTGGCGCAGGTAGTACCGGCCCCTAGATATTGTATTTTATTGAAACATGATGTAAAATAGGGTTAGGGTTAGAAGAGACTTGTATAAATAGTTAGAACGGCCCATTTCCAAGGGTTGACAAAATTGATGATTTTGTTGTCCATAGCAATAGAAAGGCGATTTCTCATTTTAAGTTGCAGAGCTCAATGCTCTATTGTTCTGATTTTATATAGTCAAATGCTCCCCTGGAGCCACCATTGTGTCACGCACCAGTGCTCACTGGAAGAAATGTTAATGAAGAAGGAAGAATTCTTTTCAATGATGTTGTTGGCATTCCTACTTCTGAGTTAATGGTATTTCATGCTTTATATCTTTTATGTCTTCTACTCTGATATGTTAAAATAGATTAACAACCTCTTTTACTCCCGCTACTGATAAAATGCTAGCTGATGGTTATGTATTTCTTCGGTATTTAGTGTAGTCTATCAGATTATTATTGATGTTTCAGACGTTTAAGCATGAATATAGTTAGATGAAATGTTTCTAACCCTGCAGGATCTTTTTCATTTTATTTGCTAAGTGTAGAATGCTAGGGGAAACCTTACTGTATTGAATCTCCGGAGGTATTGAGTTGAAGAAACCAGCTATCCCCCTCGAAAATAGTCACTTTCTCCCAACCGAGCCCCACACTATCGTGACCTGACACCCAGATGCTTGAAGGCCCGGAGAATTTATTTTCCCCAGACAACCTTTGCAGGCGGAGTTGGCCGGTATCCCCAAAACCCGGTGACAACTTATGACTGTTGGCGGACCCGGTCAGCAAAACCCCGTCAACAGAAAATGGCGCTAGAAGGAGGGCATGAACTCATCCCCTTTCAGAGATCCTAATTTTACACCTCCTGAGGGTTCCCCGAGTGATAGTTTTAAGAGGTAAGCCTTCAGCGGGATTAGATCTTTCTCCCCAACAAAATTTGAAAGAGTCCTTAGGTCTGCCCCGAATCCCGGAATGTTTGTCAAAGTCGAGCTTCCTGCTCGAAAGAAATAGACCTCAAAAATCATACCAGCCACTATTGTCTGGGGGTCTAGCATACCTCAGAATACCCAAACTTCTCAAATAATCCCGAGAACCAATACCAAAACTACCCAATTTTTAGTTCCCTGAATGGCCGCGTATTTTGGAAACACTGGGTCCCCAATGGGAACTTCTCTAGGTGCAATCAACGACTTACCCTCTCACCCGGAGAAGATTTTCCCACGATATGAGCACTTAGGCTCACGGACTACGGAAGAACACTTATAGGCATATAAAGATGCCATGAATCAACACCGGATCCAACATGAATGTGAGGAACCTCCTTACAGCAATATGGTGAGAATGCACGAAATCACAGAATATAGAGCAATAGCAGAATGCAAAATGAATCTGTTGATCGTGGGCCACTTCGAGGGGGTAACCTCCTTTGAGCAAGCTCAATACAATAAATTCGTCGGTATCCAGCAAAGGCCTCAATCTACTCTTATATACTAAGTACGATCTAGAAAAGTAATACTACCTATGCATGTGGGATAATAAAATATACTCACGGGACGACTTACAAAGCATATGCGTCCAACAACACTACACTAACCAAATAAACAGAAGGAACACACAGGTTCCTAACAATGAAGATGTTGTGACTTGAATGTTTCTCTTGTCTTTAGGGCAAGGTGAGTTGAACTGGTACCTTAACCTTCCTGCCAACTCCATAAACAGTTGGCAAGATATGGAGGACGCCTTCCTGGCTTCCTTTCGCGTGCATGTGGACCCAGCCTAGTCCCATAGCCATTTCATCTCCATTAGGAAGGAACCCAATGAACCTCTTGCAGCATTCAACCATAGGTTCCAGCGTGCCCTGAAGTGGTACACGGGCCCTTTTATTCCATCCCCAGAAGTAACCATACAGACCTATCTTAACGTGATGGACCCTTTCGTTGCCACTCTCCTTTGGAGAACAACCATCGCGGGCGACCGGGACACCTTGGCAAAATTTTATAACCTAGCCTTAGAACTGTCCCATGGTCTCAACAAATCCCTGGGCAGGATTGGGCAGAGTACGCCCTTCAACATGATCCCCGACGGAACTGCATATGCCACGGGATACAACCCCAATCTGGCAATGGGTGCCCCGTCGATGGCGATGAATCCTCCGCCACCCCTGATAGACCAGCAGGCCCGGTATGTTTACCCAACGCAGACCTAGATGGTACCAGGTCTAGAAGTTTTTCCTTGGAATCAGTCGTAGCAGGCACAACAACCTCAGACACAACCATTCGGAGTGCCCTTCTTTCAGTCATCTACGACTGGAGGATTTCCGCCCTTGACTCTGGCTAATACTGCTACCTTCCCAGGAAACTAACAACAACAACAATCGTCACATTGTGACGCTAACACTCAATTGACTGTCGAGGTTGAATCCCTCCGGCGAATGTTGTCTACCTTAACTGTGGACATGGGCCAACTGAAGGCGGGGTCCTACGCACCCCATAATTCAAATTCCCAGAGGGGAAACATTTTCTCCGGCCAACGAAACAACAACGCCGGAGGAAGAAACTTCAATAATGGGTCTAGGCCCAATCAATAGTAATGGAATAATAACACAAACACTGGAGGCCCACCTCCCAACCAAAATGCCAACCAAAATGGTGCTGGACCATCACATTTTACACCAGTCGCATACTTCTAGCCCATGACTAATTGGTGTAGATTGCACGATACAGGTTTGCACAATGAGGTGAATTGTGCCACTTTGGAGAAGGTCATCATGACCTCCCAACTGGACAGGCAGTAGTTGCATGACACTACCCCTCCAGAATCCCCTGTCCNAAGAACCAACCCATAGTGCCTTCACCTATGACACCATCTTCTTCAGAACCTCTGGGGAGGATGAAGAAGAATCTGAATTACAGGGATTCTTTGATGAATCTATCCCGCCCTTCGAGGCCAATGCCTTTACTAACCCACGGACTCCATATCATACTCGGAGTCAGGTTGGCAAAGGACCAGCTTACATGCCCACACCCCCTATCAAAGATACTCCTCCTCCCTAGAATAACATGACTGACCAACCCGCTCCTCCAAAAGGTCCTAGCTCTAACCAAGCAAAAGATCTGGCCGAGGAAAACCACCAATTCCCGGGAGAAAGATTTGATATTACGAAGGCGTTAGAACAGACCACCACCTCTATGACCTTGATGGAGGTTTTGCTAAACTGTCCCGAGCAGAAGAAGTCTCTCCTAAAGCTCTTAGGGAATCTGAAAGTCGTCAGTCGCCCGCCCAAGACTATCTCATTCGAAGATGCTAACATGGTCGTATTCTGGGGGAACAATGAGGATCCTCCCTTCCTACTAGGCCTGAATATCCAAGGTAAAAATATACACAACTACCTAGTAGACTCCAGGGCTTCGGGTAATATCATGCCTTTGTCCATTTGTTAGAACCTCGGATTCCACCCCACCCCATCTAATGGCGCAATGATCCAGCTGGATAAGACTGCTGTAAAAATGGTGGGGGAATTGAAGAATGTCCGGATACAGCTTATCCAGGACCCTAGGATAGCCAGCATCATTGACATCCAAGTGGTGGACATCCCAGAGACCTATGGGATGTTACTAAGTCAGAATTAGTCTAATTCCTTGAATGGATACTTTTCGACCAACTTCACCCATTTATGGCTTCCATGGGAGGGAGAATCAAACAAGATCCAGGTTGAAAGTGAACACCGAATGAAACAGGCCCTTACCAAGGTGGGTAGGGTTAATGATCTCTTTTTCTCTGAGACTTCTCTGGGGGTGTACCGACCCTTTGAAATTTTAACATTCGATTTCATCCCCGGAGAGGATCCCGTCGTGCTGCAGAGAGCCCAAGACCTAGAAAAGAAGATGAGAGTTGAGGTTGACTCCCAAGGCACCTCCGCAACCCTTGCCACACTCATGTCTGGAACTTGGTGCTGAGTACACTACCAGAAACATTTAGAACTTGAGTGTGGACCATGTCTCTCGATCGCTAACCGACACCTTGATAGCCTCCAGAATAAATAACATGTAACTGATTCCCCAGGACCCAGTGTCCCTATAGGATGCACTCCTTTGGTACCATCTCCTTGGGAATCCCAAATCTAAACACCTTTAGAGGCCAATTTTACCCCCACGCCAGTGGTCCAGGAGAGAACCCCTAAGTCTCCCAACAACAGTCCAAAGACTACTCCCCCTCCCCAGCCCCAGATTACTAACAATGACTTATGGACCCTCAAGTTCGATGGGTCCTGATCCAAACAATGCTGCGGGGCTGGGATAGAACTAATCAACCCACAAGGGAATTCCTTCCTTGTGTCCTACAGGCTACAGTTTAACTGTACAAACAATGTTACAGAGTACAAGGCTTTGGTCCTCAGACTCTTATTTGCGTTAAGGAAAGGTATCACCCGCCTTCGGGCTCTAGGTGATTCAAAGTTGATCGTTAAACAAGTCTGGAGTCAATACACATGTCACGAAAAAAGGCTAGCCACATATCTCAACCAGGCTTGGAGCCTTATCAAATATTTTTATGCCTTTGGCATTGACCTCATTCCCCGGCGACGGAACTATGTCCCAGATGCCATCGTCGTTTCTGCCAGCACACTTGAGCCTATGGCTGGCTCGCAACTCTGGAGATTTTTAGTTGAGATGGTCCCTACCCCGTCTATTCCAGACAATGTCACCCACTTTCAAGTTTTTGAGGATGATCAACATATCCTGGCCTTCATGGTGAATGTTGGTGTCTTTGAAGACCAAATAGTGGAGGAACAAGACCATGATGATACTAGGCAGGGTGATGAAGACGGTGGGATCATGGATTTACCTACTAACACCATCCCAAAAGGGATGGTTGCACTGGAACGAATCTTTGACTTGAACCCTTGGGCCCGTGAGAAAGTGTCATCCTCCCCCGAGGGAGGAAAGTTTGAAAAGGTTAACATCGGTCAGCCCGGTGAGGAAAAGATTATTCACATTGGTACCTCCTATTCCCCTGAGGAAAAGGAGAAGATTCTCACGGTTCTCCAAGAATACATTGACGTAATTGCCTGGGGTTATGTAGACTTGAAAACATATGATACATCCATCATGACCCATACTATTCCCTTGAAACCTGATGCTAAGCCCTTTCGACAAAAGCAAAGACCGGTCAACCCCCTGATAGAACCTCTGATTCGTTAGGAGGTAGAAAAACTATTGTCAACCCAGATAATCTTCCCAATCTGGTACACTACATGGGTTTCCAACCTGGTCCCTGTGAGGAAGAAGAACGGTGAGATCCGCCTTTGCGTGGATTTCCAAAATTTAAACAAGGCCTCTAAGAAAGATAATCACCCTCTCCCTTCGTTGGATGAGGTGTTGCAGATAGTGAATGGATCTCAGATGATTTCCTTCTTGGATGGATACTTAGGATACAACCAGGTCATGGTCAAGTACGAAGATAGAGAGAAGACAATGTTTACCACCAAATGGGGAACGTTTGCATACAGAAGAATGCCCTTTGGTCTGATCAATGCAGGGGCTACATTTCAAAAGGCCATGGACATTGCATTCGAGGGCCTTGTGAACAGGTGCATAATCATCTACATGGATGATTTGAGCATCTTTTCTCAGGACAGGCGTGACCATGTCGCCCATCTCGCTTAGATCTGTGAGAGATGTCACCGGTATGGGATATCCCTCAACACCAAGAAGTGCATATTTGGGGTCACCGAGGGGAATTTGCTCAGGCATATCATCTCTAAGAAGGGTATATCCATAGACCCTGACAGAGTCAAAGCGCTGCTAAAATTACAAATGCCTGGCAGCAAGAAAGAGATGTGATCTTTCTTTGGAAAGATCAACTTCGTACGGCGATTCATCATGGGGTTCGCAGAAATAGTTAAACCGCTCAATGACATGATGAAGAAGGATACCAAGATTGAGTGGAGTCCTGAAGCAAAGCGAGCGTTTGCCTAGATTAAATAGACAATAACAGAAGCACCTGTCTTGGCTAGTTCAGACTATTCCCTTCCATTTTACATTTACTCTTTTGCTTCGCCGCATTCTGCCGCGGTAGTGTTGACCCAAAAGGTTGAAGGGGAAGAGAAACCAATAGCTTTCATGAGCTCCCCTTTCAAGAACTCTGAGGTCCGATATTCATCGCTAGAAAAGCAGGCCTTTACTCTAGTTCACGCCGTGAAGAAATTCCAGCATTATATTCTCCAGAGCAAGGTACATGCTATTATTTTAGATCGGGCCATTAAGTCTCTGCTGATGCAGAGAGAATTGGGCGAGAGACGGGGGAAATAGATGGTCATCCTCTAGGAGTATGACTTAGAAATGTAGCCCATGAAGATAGTCCGAGGTCAGGGACTAAGTTGAGCGATGGCAGAAGAGACTCCCCGCATAGAATGTCAAACTTACACAGTGGAGTCCATTACTCAAGACCCATGGTATACCAATTTGGTATACTTGTTACTAAATAATAAATTCCCGAAGGGGTTACCTCCCCACAAGCGTCGTGCCGCGCCCTACGAATGAAAAGCGCTCACTTCATGATCAAAAACTCTGTGCTTTATCACAGAAACTACGAGGGAGTGTACCTCCGATGCATTGATAGAGACCAAGCTGTAAGAGTGATTAGTGAATTCCACAGACAGTTTGGAACCGGGAACAACTCAGCCAACGCCACTACCCATCAGATCCTTTGGGCCGGATACTATTGGCCCTATATATTCAAAGTCGTTTACACTCATGTAAGGAAGTGCCATACTTGCCAAACCGTAGCGCATCGTGAGTGTAACCCAGCTATGCCTTTACAACCAGTCTACGGGGCTAGACCATTTTCCCAATGGGCATTTGACTTCATCAGGGAAATCAACCCCAACTCATCTGCCAACCACCGATACATCCTTACTGCTTCTGATTACTGCACTCGGTGGTCTGAAGCTATACCTTGCAAAAACAACACGGCAGACGTAGTTATCAAGCACCTGGAAGAAAACATTGTCACACGGTTTGGAATGCCCATTGCTTTGGTATGTGACAATGGTCCGGCATTTTCTTTGGTGCAGTTACTTGAATGGACCTACAATCGGAAGATCACGTTGAAGTTCTCCAGCAACTATTATCCCCAGGGAAATGGCATTGTTGAATTGACAAACAAAAATCTACTTGAAGTGATCAAACATCTGTTACAATAGAATCCCCAGGATTGGCATCAAAAGTTGAAATTCGCCCTTTCGGCAGATCGCATTCACGTCAAGGCCACCTTGGGAACATCCCCATTCTATTTGGTTTATGGTCAGAACCCTGTATTCCCAGTCAACTTATATATCCCAGTTTTATAGTTTATGCAAGAATTTAGCAACAGGGACAACATCGTGGAGGTTCGACTCTTAAATCTGGTGCGGATGGAAGAACAAAGAGATGCTGCCCTTGAGCATTTCGCGCATCATCAAGCAGTGGTAAAATGATGGTTTGACAGAAGAGCCCAATATAAGGCTTTTCAGATCTCATATCTGGTCCTATTGTGGGACAAGGCCCGGGAGAAGAAAGGAAAGCATACCAAGTTCCAAAGGCTCTGGCTCAGACCATACCTGATCTCAAAAATCTGTGGGACAAATACTTACCGCCTTAACACCCTGACTGGAGAACTTGTCGCATTGCCTATTAATGGACAGTTTCTCAAACACTACTTCAAGTAGGGTAAGTCTGTCCAAAGTTGTATTATATGTAAAGTCTTTCGCTTGTAAATATTTTCTCCAGGTGCCTCGTGCGAGGTACCCTACCCTGTAAATAGCCTTGTCGACTATCCTCCGAGGTAGTCCTCCTTTGTTTTGTTTTTTTTCATTTTCTATTTTCTTTCGGTCCCGGCGTTTTTCTTCGTCTTACAGGAACTGGAATGCTTCGCATAACTCTGGTTTCTGGTACGATTCCCACGACATGGTGAACTTTGGAATCTATTTTTAGCACGGTGGAGTCGGCCCGGTCTCCAGGGTTGTTTCATAGGTTATGGCACATTTTGAGCAATCTCCATTGGGTGTTGTCTCCAGGGGTCTGGCAATCAGTAAACACAAGTAATATAAGGAACAAGTAATTGGACACGCTGAGGGTAGATTGGTTGTACTAATTGATTGACCCAGGTCTAAAACTTTAAAGAATTCTTCTCAGGTCTAGAATTTTATCCCCTCTTCAAACATCTAAGTATAGGTAGACAGGTGAAAGAAGTACTGCCATTAAAATTAGCTAAGCTTAAGCTTAATGGTGAAATAAGTACCGCCTTCCCCACCCAGAAATAAATAAAATAACAAAAGAGGAAAAGCGGGATGAAACTCTGGTCTCCAGGCAGAAGCGGATAAATTGATGACTGGTTCAATGTAATTATTGCCTCTTCTCTGTTCCTCTCAGAGGTCATCGACTTGATTTCCTTCCAAAGCACACACAACACCACTGATGAAGGACTCCAGACTAATTCTTGTGTGGTTGGATTCTCTCAGATATGTTGCTCTTTGCTTGTCAGACGCTTCGGGAAGCGGCCTGTTCCGGTGTTGCTAACCAGAGATTCTATAGTTCTCAAATGCGCTAAGGCATTTATCCCAGATAGTCACCATTTGTTATGCCCTGCATCCCCGTCCCTACATTTTGTGTGCAAAATGTTGGGTCCCCCTTTTTTTTATTATTATTTGTTTTTGCTTGCGGCTTCGCCTTGTCTTTCTTTCCCTTTTGTTTTCTTTCTTTGGGGTTTTCTTCCCCGGTGTGGTGTTTTGTTTGTTTGGTTTTTGCCTCTGGGACTCCGGTCCCGGAGGTTGTCCTTCGTTGGGAACCAAATTCTGGACTCTGGGATTCTTCGCCATGATGTACTTAAGGACATCATCATGGGGAATCCCCAGGCCCGGGGGTCCGAAGGTTTGCTTGTCTGGAGATTGTTAGAAGGAGGAGGATTACCTTTTATCACGGGTATAAATAGGGCTTATCTTTCACTTTCACATTTATCGCGATTAAAACCTTCAAGCACTTAGAGCGATTAACAGAGCATTTGCAGAAAGTTAGTAATAATCAATGCTTAACATTTCCAGTCACTTTTAGGCAATTGCGAGTGCTTCGTGGTGGCGATTATGACCATTTGATGACTGAAGCTATTGTAGAGCTCCCGCGGTAACTCCTCCCTTTCCTCCGCCTTCTGCATTCTCAGGTTGGTGTTTCCATTTTCTGCCTCTTTGGTTTTCTTCCATTTTATTTGGCCTTGTTTGTCTTGTTTGTTTTGTCATTTTTTCTGTCTGGTCTGTTTGCTATTTTCTGGTTCTACCGCCCGTTGGTGGGTCGACTCTCACAGAGGGTTGTCTGCCTTCTGTGTAGAAGTGGTTCATTTGTAAAATAGGTAAATAGCTGTATATATGTCTCTGTCTCGTCTGGTTTTCTTGCGGGCATCATTCCACGTTGTATATCTTGTGAATAGGGGTGTATATTTATGTATAGTCTTTTTATATCCCTCCATGTCTTTGTATATATCCCTCGGCTCCATGTATATCCTTCTGGGTGGCTTGACAAGGTGGTCGAGTCGCCTGTGTTTCTAGTTTTCCACCCACGAACTTGCTTTGGGGAAGAAAACCACCTGTTTGAAACTCGGCTCTCAGCTGGTTTCAAACAGGTAGTTTTCTCTCTCCTCCATGAAGTCTGTTAGAACCTCATTTATGTCCCATGCACGCAATCAATTCCAGCCAAGTGGCTTTCACTTTTTGCACGTTCGGACAGTTGGCTCCGCCATCATCGCCATAACTTCCATTTAATACCTACGCACGTGGCGCCCATGTGGGCTTGATGACTTACCTTTTTACACGTCCTCACCAATGGTCATTTCCCTGGGCTTCGGGTCTCCTACCATCATCCATCCTATCTTTTTTTACCAAGCGTGATAATAATTCTCAGACCTGGATGTTTAATAAAAGATAGGTTTACGTGATGTGTTTTGCTTTTCGGTTATCTTTGCATGAAACTAACTTTTCAGGAAAGAAAGCATCTCGATGGTAAGATCTCTGGACCCTGGAATAATTATATTGATAAATGTATTCTAACGGTCACTTTGCCTTGCAGGTTCCCAGAGTCTATCTTCCAAACATGTCTGAAGCATCTGCATCATCTCCACCCAGAAGTCTAGAGCTACCTTCCGCAGCAGAAACCAGGGCTGCAGTAAAATCTAAGATGGAGAAGGCCCTAGAGAAGATGCCCCTGACAATGAAATTTGTGCAGGACAACGTTATCATGGGCTCAAAGCTTGAGTCCAAGGTCAAGCTGATAACCGAAACCAGCGTCGGAACATGGCCGGAGATGCAGGCCTTGGTAAAAATAATGCACATCCAGCGACAGGCTGGAGACCAATTAGCAATCAACATCGGGAACTCCAGAATCCTCCAGGCAGCTTGTTTCCTGTGCTCCGTGAAATCTCCAGAGCTCATCTTAACACTGGCAACCAACTACAATTCTTCTATTCGGGTCGTTATGCTCACGGCCACAAAGCCCAAAGGATACCCCACTCCACTAGTGTCCTTCGACCCAGCCACATTCCAGGAAATCCTGGGAATCCCACAATTTGCTAAGGCCTCAGTGGTTATAAGGATTGATGCCTTGACCCAGTTCACACAGCTGGAGGATGTTGCCCGGGTATACATGAATACCCATTGGCTTAAGGCCCCAAAGAGGGACCCAAAAATAATGAAGATAGAGATTCCCCGCTCTGAATTCAAGGAGAGCATTCAAATGGGGATGATAGCATTGGCCCAGGTCTTTGGGCAGCCTTCCGCCCAGGAGTTTTCCAAATGGATGTACTATTTCCTCCTCAGCATATCCACCAAGGGAGGATACTTCGACTGGGCGACAATAATCTCCAACCACGTCAACTCCCAGTTCCAGAAACTGAACAGGGAAAAGAAGTTTTACATATCTTCCTATGTTTTCTAGGCCCTAGCACAGCAGAGGCCCCATTCCCACGGCCTACTTACTAACGGCGTGCTCGGGATTGGCCCGAGACAAAAGGCACCATGGGACCATTTCCCACAAGTTCAATGGGAGGCCAGCTTCCCCAGTTTCTACCGGGTAAACGACGCGTTCATTTACTATCATCTGCTTACACCCACCCGGGACGCCGGATACCGCCTGTCCTCAGAGGCGATGAACTTGGTCCATAGTTATGGATATTATTATATTCAATTCCAACAGCACACATACATTAGGGTCACCAGCTTCTCTGGGAAACCCTACTTGTTGCCCAAACATTGTGGGGACAAGATCGTGTTGTTGGAGTACTGCAGGCAAATGATGGAGGTGCATGCCCTCTTTGCCCTCAAAAAGATCCCCAACATTTCGTTCCCAATCACCTGTGGGAACTGCACATGCAGTCTGGCCACTGTAAAGGAGGCAGATAATGAGCTAAAAAGTTACAACCTGCAGGAATTTTATCTTGCGCAGAAAAATTTTGATCTGCATGGCAGGATTGCAACGGCACTGCCCCGGGCTTTTGAGCCCCATCATATACACATGGAGGACTTATGGGCAGACTGCCAGGATGATGTGGAGGTGCGGAGCTGGCACTATGTCAGAATGATAGCCGGCATGATGCAGAAACTAAAGCTCCAGAAATTCCCGGTAGACTTCTCAAATGTCGTCCCCACCGCCGATCCCCAGTACAAAGAAAAGGGGATCGATAAAAAGGCCCTTCCACCAGTGAACTGGGCCGCCCAGGAAGGGCCCACTATTGAAGACTTCACTCGAGAGGTGGTCGAGCGAAGCCACGCCTATTTTAAGAAGGTGTGCCCCAGAAGTACCCGTCGAGCAGCCCAGTCGGCGCCAAAATTAACTCTGCCACCGGTACCAAAAATGACTCCGGGGGCCAGGACTTCATCACAGGGTGCAGACAAAGGAAAAGGGATAGACATGACCCCTCCTGCATAGGAAGTCTTGATTACAGAGCAGATAAAATAGTCGGTGGCAGCCTCCCAGAAGATGAGGGAGCAATTAATAACAAGGCTGGCCACCCCACCACTTATGACCGGGCCACTTCATCCCTCCTCTTCCCCGACATTGGAAGCCTTAATGGTTAAGGAAACGGGGGTGGATCCCCTGGAGGTGGTAGCAATAAGAGATGCGGGGCCACCTCTGGTTACCCGGAGGAAAAAAAGCTCAGCAAAAAGCCAAAGCTGGAAGCATCCCGCCCCCAACAAGTATAAATCCTTTCTTCTAGTTCCTCGGAGCCAGAGAAAGAAATGGAGCCTGCGCAAGTCCCAGCCAGTCCCCCTCTGCAAGAATAATTTGATGATGTATTTGCAACCGATGAGTTCGGGAACTTGCAGGGGGACAATACACAAATAGAGGCAGAAGTCCCAGGGGTGGAACAAGAGGCAACAGAGAAAAAGGATATTGAACAAGAGCCTACATAGGGACAAGAGCAGCAGGTAAAAGAAAAAGAGCCGGAGCCGGAGATTTCCTCCAGGGCTCAAGCGATGTAAGGTCCGGGAGTGGACCAAAAAAAATAAGGTGAACAAATGGCATCCGCTGGGGGAACGGGACCTTCGGGAATAACCGTAACCCCAGCCACCACGTTCCAAGGGCCACTCCCAGGAGTGACCTTCGAGCAAGTGATCACAACGGCCCAAACTCTAAATCTCAGCCCAACACCTCCCCTACTACCAAAAGAGGTGCCAACAGAAGAAGAGGCCCCAGCAGAAGAAGAAGAACAATGAGAAGAGCAGCTTGAAGAAGAAATCCCCAAGGAAGCCTACCAGAGTCCAGACCTAGTGATAGACATAGAGGACAAGGCTGAGGAGATGGAGGTTGAAGAGAATATTGCTAAAGAAGAAGTTGAGGCAGGGAGAGGAACGAACGAGGTTCACGCCACTGAAGAACAAAAGCCGCAAAACACTGGGGAAGAATCAAGAGAACAAATTTTGGCAGGAAGGCCACCCCTACCACCTCAATGGCTGATAGAGAGTAGGAAAAGGAAAGCTCAGTCCGCTCCAGTGACTCCTCTCTCCCTGGCCAAAATGATGGCCCAAGTCCAAGCCCTGCCAAAGGCTAAGAAATCTAGGACAGTTCATACCCTTCAAACTGGGCCGGGCGGAGAAACAGTTGTCGTTGTGACAACACCTCCCCCAGACGCTGATGAAGCAACTGCGGATCCCAGAGACTATAATGTTGCAGAGGTGTCACTAGGTAAAAGGGGAAAGCAAGGTGAGGTAGACTTGCTGAAGGAGGCAGCAAGGGCAGTGGAAGCCCGATATGAGAAAGAGGCTCAGAGGCTCAAAACTGAAAAGGAAAAGAATGCAAACCTTATGGGGTTTCTCACTAAGCTGGCTTGACCCATCAATGTCACTCCTCCGGAGGCCTCCAGCTCAGAAGATCTATCACAGAGCGATATAGACTCCCTATGAGTAATGAAAAAGAAATCCCAAGTAGTGGACGAGTGGGTCACCCTGCAAATAGGAAACACCCAGTGTTTCTTGGTGTCCACCCTCCTAGATTTATACACGGCCCGGCAGGTCATTCATCAAGCAGAAACTCTTATTGAGCTATGGGAGGGTGACGCCGAGAATTACCAAGCATGGAAGGTGGAGCTCGAAGAGCTCCTTACCTTGGGAGAGGATATGATTTTTGAATCCAAAATTCTAGGTGATGAATCATTTGATTTTGTGAGAACCCAGCACTCCAAACTTGACCTCACATTGGAGGTAACCAAGCAACTGGTAGGGTCCCTACAAGATAAGGTAAATGTGGTGAAGTATTCTTCCAATCTATACAAGTCTTTCATAATAAATACTTCTGGGGCTGATCCCCTTAGCACAGATACATGTACCCCTGAAGATTCAGTTTTGGAGAGTTTTGATAAAATAATGCAGTCCCAATATCAATCTCCGGAGGGGATAGATGGGGCCCAGATGGAAAAATTAACCCGCATGATACTTAGTGGTCATGACGCGGTGAGAATGACAGATGAATTTAAAGAGAATGTTCCGGACCTGGGGGAACAAGTCGAAGTGGCCAAGCACAGAAGGGCCAGCCTGAAGGATATAGATGAAGATGGCATTTCCCACCTCCTCTAGGCTTTCAATGACAATAAGAAACCTTGATCTTTCTCTAGGGGCCGGGGGGAACTCAAGTGTTAGGTATTCTTTATTCTTTTAGGGACGTAAGTTCCCGGATCCTGAAGTCCCAGATCCAAAATTTTGTATTCTTTTTAAGTGATCTGTGTCCCGGTCCCCAAGGCCAACTGGTCACTTTCAGAAACGGTTAATAAAGACTCTCAGAAGGTGGTTGGCTACATCAAGGGGCGTCAACTCGGTAGTTGGTTTTCTGACAGGATGGTCTTCTCGAGGCGCCACTCAGAGGTACACCTGGTACATTGGAGACAGGGCACCACATTTCTCATTTATGAGGCATGTAGCCTGGATCCCTGAGGGACCCACTTTCTTCTTTCTCCTTTCTGACTCTCTTCTTGAGGCCAATTCTTCCACTATAAATTCTTGTCTTATTCTTCTGACATGGCAGACCTATTCTGTCTCCAGGTCTTTGTAGGGTGGTGCAGGTAGTACCGGCCCCCAGGTATTGTATTTTATTGAAACATGATGTAAAATAGGGTTAGGGTTAGAAGAGACTTGTATAAATAGTCAGAACGGCCCATTTGCAAGGGTCGGTGAAATTGATGATTTTGTTGTCCATAGCAATAGAAAGGCGATTTCTCATTTTAAGTTGCAGAGCTTAATGCTCCATTGTTCTAGTTTTATATAGTCAAATGCTCCCCTGGAACCACCATTGTGTCACGCACCAGTGCTCACTGGAAGAAATGTTAATGAAGAAGGAAGAATTCTTTTCAATGATGTTGTTGGCATTCTTACTTCTGAGTTAATGGTATTTCATGCTTTATGTCTTTTATGTCTTCTACTCTGATATGTTAAAATGGATTAATGACCTCTTTTACTCCCGCTACTGATAAAATGCTAGCTGATGGTTATGTATTTCTTCAGTATTTAGTGTAGTCTATTAGAGTATTATTGATGTTCCAGATGTTTAAGCATGACTATAGTTAGATGAAATGTTTCTAACCCTGCAGGATCTTTTTCATTTTATTTGCTAAGTGTAGAATTCTAGGGAAAACCTTACTGTATTGAATCTTCGGAGGTATTGAGTTGAAGAAATCAGCTATCCCCCTCGAAAATAGTCACTTTCTCCCAACTGAGCCCCACACCGTCGTGACCCGACACCCAGGTGCTTGAAGGCCTGGAGAATTTATTTTCCCTAGACAACCTTTGCAGGCGGAGTTGGCCGGTATCCCCGGAACCCAGTGACAACTTATGACTATTGGCAGACCCGGTTAGCAAAACCCCGTCAACACAAAGCAAGACTAGTATGCAAGGGGTATGCACAAGAGGAAGGTATAGACTATGGAGAAACCTTTGCACCCATTGCTAGGCTAGAAAGAGTAATAATTCTACTTGCTTATGCTGCATACAAAGGATTTAAAGTATGTCAAATGGACGTCAAGTCAGCATTCCTAAATACAATACTTGAAGAAGAGGTATACATTGAGCAACCAGAAGGGTTTGTGGATCCAGACAAGAGGAACATGGTATGTAGACTTCACAAAGCCTTGTATGGATTGAAACAAGCTCCCAGAGCCTGGTATGAATGACTTCATTCCTATCTAATAAGTATTGGATTCATGAGGACTAGTGAAAACAGTAATCTTTATTTAAAGGAAGATACTAATGATAACACTTTGATTGCTAAAATATTTGTTGATGACATCATATTTGGAGGTAATGATATGCTATGCAAATCATTCAGTGATGAGATGAGCAAAGAATTTGAGATGTTTATGTTCAGAGAGATCAAGTTCTTTCTTCGTCTATAGATCATGCAACAAAGTGAAGGTATTTTCATTACACAATCCAAATACATCAAAGAAGTTCTGAAAATATTAAAGATGGAAGATTCCAAACCGGTTGGAACACCGATGGCTACTGGATACAAATTAACAAAGGAAGACAAGACAACAAAGGTAAATCAGACTCTATATAGATCCATGATAGGAAAACTCATGTATGTTGTGCACACTAGACCGGATATTGCACATGCAGTAGGGATTGTTGCTAGATTTTCTGCTAACCCCAGGGAATTACATATAACTGTTGTGAAAAGAATTCTAAGATATCTGAAGAATACTGAGGAATTTGGCTTATGGTATAGAAGAGAAGGCAATTTTGAACTAAAAGTGTTTACCGACGCTGATTGGGCTAGAAATCTTGATGACTGAAAGAGCACAACTGGAGGAGCATTCTTTATGGGTGACAGGCTTGTCACATAGATTAGCAAGAAGCAAGGATGCATCTCTCAGTCTACTGCAGAAGAAAAATATGTTGCTGCTGCTGCAAACTGCTCAAATATTGCATGGATCAAACAGTTGTTGGAAGGTATGCATATGAAGATCATAGAATCAGTGATTATTTATTGTGATAACACCAGTGCAATAAATATTTCCAAGAATCCAGTCATGCATGCAAAGACTAAACACATTTCCATCAAGTATCATTATTTAAGAGAACAAGTTCAAGAAAAAGAGGTC
>MU223281.1:2141647-2158734 GCA_018584345.1 Thuja plicata | reverse complement strand
AAGGATACATTTGAGTACCTGAGAAAAAGACTAGGGGTCAAACCCATGTCTACCAGTCAGTAAAAGGACTGAAGGTTGCATCAACCATATATTATCAAAATATCATTCATGATTGATGCAAGCAGAAAATGAACTTCAAAGCTACATCTATATACAGAAAGGTATATATCAGAACCGAGCACCAAAATATATTGTTATATTGATGATGGATAAGGGAAATTCAAGGAATATATTATGGAGAGAAGAAATTATTTGACAAAATGTTAGATATTTGACAAATATTTGTTTGGCATTGTTGTCAAAGGGAGAGAATGTATCCATATTATCATCAGTATTATCATCATAAAACTATTCATTATTAGATTACTCCAAATAGGGAGAGATCATATCCATGGGGAGAGTATTTGTATAAAAGTTGCAAATAAAAGACAATGACATCAAAAAGCAGAAAAGTCAAAAGAGAGAAATTGACACAAATAGAGGTCACAACACTTCAAAAGAAGAAACAAAGAAAGCTGCATGAATCAAATCTAAGCTAACATAGAGCTTACCGGCAGTCAGACATTTTTTCAGTTATCAAAACAAACTGTTTGGTAATTTGATGAATCTCAACAATTATATTTCATATTGTATTAGAAATAGTATAGTGTGATAATATAGTGTGTTGCCATCAATGCCAAAGGGAGAGATTGATGACATGTAACTGATTGAATGTTTGATAATGTTAAGTTGAAGATGATGCAAAATATTAAATTAGTTAATGGTTTGTATTGTCATAGATGTCAACTTGATATCATCTATATGGTCATGTACATAATTCCAAAGACTTCAGAGAATCAATGGAACAATGGTTATGCTTTCAGCAATGCATAAAGGTCAATTATTCACTAAGTGACAGACAACACTGACGGAGTGCACACCACCGGTAAAGATATAGATAAAGTCACAGTGATGCCTGACAAGCAGAAGACAGTGTTTCCCGACGAAGTAGAATCACAAGATGCCTAACGAGCTAAAAATAGAGTTACCCAGTGAACAAGATACAATGATGCCCGACGGATGGAGATTCCAAAGCTAACTGAAGTTACACCGATGGAACTAGCAGTTGTCACCGGTGACAAACTACAGAATTGACCGACGGAATAGAGAGATTAGAAAATGACAAAATATCTAGCTAGCAGAGCTTAAAGATAGACTTAACTAGTTGTTTTATTTGTTTTGTTTTACCACAGTTAAAGTAATTGATTTATACATCTGGAAAGAAGATAACTACGAGATAAATCAGGAGTTAAAGTCGTAAATCAAATTGGTTGGATTATTTTTCATGCCAAGAATCAAGAATCAAGAATCAAGGAAAATCATGTCTATATAAGAGACAAGCATAATTCATTTCCACAGGCACTCAGATAAACAGGGGAGTGAATTGAAAGAAGATGTTGAAGAGAAACTGGTGAAGGATGAACTTCATACAGTCCTGATCAATCAAGCTAAGGGAGAGCTAAAGAATTCTGTAGACACCGACGAACAGTGAAGCACAGCATCATAGAGTATAAAGTGTGAAGTACAAAGGAATTGAATTGATACATTGATCAGAGAGGTATTGTACATAAATAGATCTGAATATCTGCAATTCAAAGTTGCATTAGAAACAGGTCATTGTGTTTCAGTTTAACCATTAAAGCATTAAGTCTCTTAATAGAGCAGGACTTAACCATCTTCTATAATTGAGGTATATCCTAATAGATTACCAAAAAGGTTGATTCATGATAGTAGCAGCGGTCTTACCTAAAGCCTATTGATAGTCTAAGAAGGAGGTTGATTCATGAATGGTAGTAAGATTAGCATAAAGCCTATTGCCAGTCTAAAAGTTGATTCAAGGATGGTAGCGTAGGTGCCAGATACTAAGTGACAACCTATGTATAAAAATCCTCTAACAAGGTCACACTTAACAGTGTGTTTGTAACCTTTAACAGGGCTGGCTCCTAACAGGGCTCACTTTAGAAGAGTGAAAATTTGGGGTACCGATCCCAGTGGTTTTTCCCTTAATAGGGTTTCCACTTTAAAATCCATGTGTTATGTGTGTATGGTTTATTACTTTATTGTTTTACATTTCACATATGTATTTCAGGATTGATTGGTATACTCTGCATATTTACTAAGTATCGGTAAATAAGTTTTACTGCTTATCGGTAATCAAGGAGAGTAAGGACAGACAAGGTAAACCGACAGACAGTTATTTATTTCAAGTATTTCAAAGGCATACATCTTGTAGGGACTTAATAATCTGAGGTATATTAATTGGTGGATTAAATTTTAAAGGATAAATTTGAGGCCACTGATTCACCCCCCCCCTCTCAGTTATTACTAACAGACAGCCTTTGGCACCCTTCGACGCTCGGCTCCCTTCAACACTTGGCACCTGACAACTAAATATTTTACTCAATCTATTCATAAATATGACTGGTTATTATTATAATCCAAGGTAACAAAATAGATCATAGACAAAACACATGCAAACCATAGAAATAAATTGCTATCAATTGTAGACTTATATTCTCAGATTATATCTAGATGCACAATTTTGTCTTCTAAAGAAAACTTCACAAATTTGACAATGAAGTACACAGTCAAATATCTAAAGTGATATCTCCAATGACAGACTAGAGTGGTTGTTGACCATCGAAACTGCAATTACAGACTAGAAAGAGTCTTCCACCTTCAAAATTACACACAAGACTCAAATCCAATTGAAATTGCCAATACAAGAAAAGATAACTCCACTATGATTTCCTACACTACCAGTCATCGCCTTATAAAGGTCTCAAAGAAGTTTCAGAAAGGTTACTATGGGCTGACATAATTTTATTTATTATATTATTAATTTGGCCCCCTTTTATTTTATAACTAAATTAATTAATTAAAGAAGTCATTTATAATATTATTTCATTCTTGGGACCACTTAATTAATTAATTTAATTAAGTTGCTTTATTAAAATTGGGAACATTACTATAGGTCACAAACTACTAATTTCTTATCAATTACATCCAATTTTGTAATACTTGGGAGTCGTTGAGAAACTTTATAATACGGAGAATTATTACATGACCTATTACAAATCAAACTTTATAATTTTTAATATAAAATAATAAAATCTTGGAAATACTTTTATTATTAGTTGATAGGCTATATATTGTGGGTATTCGTCAAGAGTTAAGACATTTTCTCACATTTGAATCTTTTTTATGGATGGTCTAAACAGTCCTCATCTCATAGTTGAAAATAAAATTCAATTCACATTTAGTATTTTTGTTCCAAAGATTGAAAAAATATTATCATTAAATCTTTGAATCAAATTAGATTTTAGTAGTCCCAAAAATTTGATATTTTTAGACCCACTTTTCATTCAAGCAACTATATGGAGATTGGTTTTAGTTTGTCTCATTTGTAAAAAAAATAGCTATGGTAGGGTTTTGTAAATTTTTCTTGTTAAGTCTATTCATTTTTTTTCATCAACATTGTTAATAACGTAAGAGAAATTTGCACAATATTGAGGTAAGTAACTTGTTTCAATGACTTTATTTTTTTGTGATATGATGCAATCAAAAAAAAAATTTGTGTTTTATTGTAATTTTGTCAATCTAATGAGAAAGTTTCATACTTAGTGGGTTTGAAACAAGACATATCTTTTGTTTTTACCCCTTTCATCTGGTAAGTGAAATGTGAGTAGATATTCTGATGTGAAAGGATGAGACTTTGTCAATTTTCTTGCCAAGATTGGTACTAAAATGAGGATGTATTTTTAGCGTATTGTTTTGATACTCCTATTTGCATTGAAATGAAAGAGCAAGAGGTATTTCTAGAGCTAGTATAGGGTTTATAAAGTGGGTGCTAAATATTAGTTATTGATAGATACCTTGCTGTTCATAAATGGGTTTTTGAACATATAGGTTTTACTTTTTTAGTCTAGATTGGTACTAGTACAAGGATTATTTGCATTCACCTTTTATTTGGCTAGGTTATCCTTGCATTGACATGTGAGAGAAAGAGGTACATTTAAAGAGTGTACATGGGTAAAAGCACAATAAACTGTCACCTTTTAAGCTAACTCAATTGACTCGGCCTAGTTAGACTCGGCCCAATCAGACTCGACCGATTCTAACATGACCGAGACCATGTAGGCGCCACGCGACATTGAATGACACCTACTTGGCCCATTGGACTCCTGCGCGAGCCAATGCAAGCGACAGTAGGACTCAACCGAGTCTAACTGGGTCGAGTCTCCCTAAATGGCATGCAATGTTGGCAGCCAAACCTCTAAAAACACAAAATAGCCAGAAGTTTGCACTTCTTCTATTCTATTCTCTGCTCTGAATAGAAAATGTCAAAAAACTAAAAGTACCCTTTTGTATATCTCGGAACTTGACATATAAATTTTATTTTGTTTTGACTACAAAACGTTGAACAAATTTGCTAAAAACTACATGTGGGTATATAAAGCTTTGAGAAGTCGTTGATTCAGAAAATATAAAAAAATGCTAAATCAATTCAATTTTTTTTAAATCATAGACAACACTAGAGAAGAGAGACCTCTTCAATAATATGTAATTTATTTGGTTTTCGTATAGTTTTGATAGGGGAAAGTGGCAGGAGACAAAAATTGTTGATTTCAGGTAAGTTGGACTTTGAATACTTATAATGGGAAAACTATAGATCGAAAACACTTCTTTCTTTTTTTCTACATTATATATACATGTCATCTAAAACATATTATGAAATTGGAGGAAAAAAATGTTTTACTTATAATAATTTGGTGGGAAATAAACTCCCCAATTTGCAATATTTTTTCAAGAAATGAAAAATAGACCTAAAAATTTCAAAAAACATATTAATTTTTGTTCAATTTTTTTAAAAAAAATTATAGGCATAAAATTTATCATATTTCACACATTTCATCAGTTTACATCATCTTTAAATTCTCAACAAAAATGTGAATTTTATGCCCTTGAAGTTTTACAGTTTTGGTGTTGTTAACATTTTCCTTTGTAAAAGGGTGACAATTTATTGTGCTTTTACCCATTGTATGCTTTTTCAAACTATTTGTTGTATTTGAGGCCTTCATAGATATGTTAACGTCAAAATGTGGGGTTTTTTAATAATGGTTGGTGGATTATTGAGCTTGAAAGACCTTAAACCTCGAAGTTTTTGGATCTACTTTTCCTTTAGATTGAAGTAGTAGTTGTAGAGAGTTTGGTTTTGGTTTTTATCATTTTTTATTAAAAAAAAATTGCTTTGGTAGGGTTCTCAATATTTTTCCTACGAATCCTTCCCAATTTTCTTTATTGGCATAATTGATAGCATGATAAAATTTATGCAAATTTTAAGTTAAGTCATTGTCATGGTTTTGATGAGTTTATTTATTGCAAATTTGTATGTAGTCTATTCATTTTTTATTGTGATTTATTTTATTCTTAAAAAATTGTGTTATTATTTGTTAATTAAATTTTTTTTTTGTGCTTTTGTTTCTATTTAATTTCACCTCTCATAGCATTAATCCATGTATTAATTGAAAATATAAGTTTCTTACTTTTTATTATGTGGTGGATACAAGTCTATTCCTCCTATGTTAATATTTTGTGCTTTCCAACTTATATTTTTTCTCCAAGTTAGCATTCACAATGCCAAATTTATATTAATAATCAGATTCCATCATACTCGTTTCTACCATGACCACTCCAAATGTTCTCTTAAACAGTATATTGTCATCCAATTAGACTCAATCTATTGTCATATTTATCTAGCCACAAACCCTATTGGTATAGACATACTTCTCCATTGCTAAAAAATATTCAATTACCCAGAGGAGAATAAAACTCTAGGGAATATTTGGGTGTGGTGCACTTCTTTGGTATTAATTATTTGTGTGGGGACAATTAATATAGATGACACTAATGCCTATGTGGTAACCTCACCTAAAATAATATAGTTTGACAAATTAAATATGATTAATCTCTCCAAATATAATTTATAGTTTAAGTCATCCACATCTTTTTCTTTGGGGTAGACAAAAAATTAGCTCCCATCAACACCAACATAGAGTTTTTTATTTTTCCTATCAAATATGGGTACCTAAATAATGAAATTAGTGTTAACACCTTTCTACTTGATAAGTAGGAAATATTTTCCACAACAAGTCAAATCATGATATTGTATCAGGATTCAACAGTGTAGTTTTGAGTCAAACTCACTGACCCATGTTTCATGAGTAGTGGTTCACAAGAACCCATCTCTCATGAGAATGAATATAACACATAACACTCATTCCATCTACGTAATTCTCAAAGAGGTGAAGCACAGAGACTTCCCAGGAGGTCACTCATCCTAGTAATACTCCAGCTCAAAGACCTTGTAGTACGCCTTCATTTAGCAAAGACCTTATAACATGCCTTTATTATGTACTCTTATAAAATAAATAGGTAAAATTATATCCTTTATCTTTATTGTATTTGCATTTTTCTTTTTCATCATGGTTGTAAATTTGGATGATAGGAGAAGCATACCAATAGCCGTTATAGCTAAATTCGCGAACCTGTAGAGCCTAAACTATATATCAAATTTTGACATTTTTGTTGTTGTCTCTGTTTGCAACTTATCTACTTAAAAATATTTTTTGGCTTCTGGGTATTAACAAATCTCCTTGTAGAATTCATTATGCATTGAATAGTTTAAAAGTGGTCATTTCAAAGTGTCACCCGATACCTACTTAAAGATGCCCCAATAAGTGTGCACTCAAAATTACCAGTACTTATGGGCAAATGTTTGAGTATTCATGCACAAATTTCCTAGTAGTGGTGCACAAATGGGCCAATTATGAACAAAAAAAATCTAAAAAATGATCAACTATTGGTACATGTAAACTTGTTAATGTGCTTTTAGCTAACATTTTTTTGGCTCCTTCAAAATTAGTAATTGGGTGGTTGGGTGCACAAGGAGTGCCCAACTATTGGAATGTGCTCGGCTACTGGTTCTCTTCCCCTACATATCACTTTATTATTAAAAAATTCATATCAAAATTTGGATCAATTTGTAAAAGGAATTTCAATTGACTTAATATATATTCAGATTTATGTGTCCATTTTATCTTCCAAATTGGATGTACAATATCTCCAATTACTTTAATTTTTTTGAACTCAAAATCATCCCCTATTATAATTTTCCCATAAGCATATTCCAATCAATATCCATAAGAAAAACTTTATTTGTATCCAAATTAGTGTATTCCTCTTCCAATATATTAGTTTGTAATTCTATCAATGAAGTGCGATGGATTGAAAAGAAGTCTTACTCAAAGAGAAACTCAATTTTCTCCTTTCATTTCAACCATTATTACACAATTGAATATTGGTAGCAATATCACTTTTTGACTTGTTGTGGAAAATATCTCCTACTTATCAAAGAGCAACAATGTGCACCAATATTTTAAAAATGACATAATGGACTTTGAGACCCAATTCTAATTTTAAAAGTAGATTTTTACATACTAGATTTATTTCAAGCTCTAACTATGATACTTTTAAAGACACAACTACACAATTGAATCCTGGTAGCAATACCACAATTGTTGCTCTTTATTTAGCTTTAAACAAGGACATAATGTAGATGCAAGAAAAAACTCAAAAATGGGAATTCAACATCATTTATATGGGTTCAAATCTCTAAGATTGATCAATAATATTAAATGGTATATAATCAATTTATTAATAAAATTTTATGTTCCGTGAATGACATAGTAGGAATGAATAGTAAAAGAGGCCACAACAACTCAAATGTGGTTTAAATATCCAAGAATAAGCATTTCAAATAATAAAATTTCTATTTAATTCTAATGAGAGGGAAAATATAAAAAATAGTCTCAAGTGAAATCTATGGGAAAATAGAGAATGAAATTTTTACTACACCAAAAAACATGACTTTTGGAAAACCCAAAAATGTTGAGATTTTAGTACAATAATACACACTAAACTTTGTTGATCCATATATTCCTTGAGAACTCAATATAAATTTTGAGTTCGAGAAAATTAACAAGTTAGATCAAGTAATAATTAGGATCAATCAGGTCAAATTAGAGAGAAAACTAATATGTTAACTATGATACTTTTATGAGGTCTACACAATCTATGAGAGATGACTAAGAAAACACTAGTGGCCTATAATGGAAACATCATGAAAATTCCTTGTATGTGGGTTGAGACAGTGTGGGTGTTTCCTCTCACACAAGAAATGAAGAAGAGGCTTCTGATGATGATTAAGATGATGAGGGAAAGTCAAAATATGATGACATAAATGGTTGGGTGTAGATTGGATCAAGAAGGAGAACGAAATACTCTTGACATACATATGGAATCCCGTATGAAACCTTAAAATTTTGACGATGAATGGAAGCAACCAAGAGGAGATTGACGAGGATGAATATCTCATGAAATTATAGATGGAGGATCATTGCAATTTTCATCAAGAATGGTTAACTTTATCACTGTCTGAAGTACACATGAAGGTTTTACAAATAGCTATTAAGTTTGTGTGCTTAATATTTGGGTCAAGTGACCTGGGTATGTGCACCAAGCTAAGGGACCAAAAAGGGGTATTTTATAGGAATGATAAGATGTGTGAGATAAAGATGCAATTGTGATATTATTAAATAAATGGTAATGATGTTTTTTTTCTAAATTTGGATTGTTATGACCATTGACAGATGACTGAAAATAGTATGATATCTATGCCTCTAAATAATGTATACATTGAGTACATACATATTAACAAAATTTTGATTTATGAAAAAATGAATTAAATAGTATCTAAAAATTGCCCATTTCCATTTATATATGGGATGACATTGAAGCTAGGGTGTACCAACCTAAATAAGTACCCTACAATATTTAATGTGCAGAGATCGCCTTTCTAGGTTCTAAATTTTGCAGGGGATATTCAATGAAATTAGAGAGAATTTGTAATAAAAATGGTGATAGAAATTCCCTCTTATAAAAGAATTTGAATGTGAAAAATGTATGCATTGATTTGTAGTTGCATATTCTGAATTCTAAATAAAAGTGGGAAAGAATTTGTCATTTCATATTGCACTTGCTTGTCATTTTTGTCTGATTTCTACGATGGCTTGAATGAATTCAATTTTTTATTTGATTTAATATTTGTTTTCTAGTTTATTGGGGAGCATTACACCATTCATTGTATGTGAAGGTACTACTTGCAGATGGAGTTAATACATGAAGATGTGAGAGGAAGTGTGGAAAAATGTGCAATTTAAAGCACATCAAGATTATAGTTATTTTTATTATAACATATTAGGCACCATTAGTTGTGTAAATTTATACTTAAATACAATATATTATAAGTTCTGGGCCACTTGCATCTGGTGGTAATATGAACATTAAAGTATTTTTATAAATAAAAATTTATGTAATTTTGTGAAACCTGGGATGCATTGAAAATAGAAATATATCAATGATTTTTTACTTTTATTGTTCAATTACACATAATATAGTCAACATATATTGAGGTATGATGTATATATTTATTGCACCAATTGCTTATTAATTATTGACAAAAATATAAAAGTTTATTAGAAGATCAATGTACGTCAAGTGCACAACTATTAAAATGTGATGAAAAAACCTTTCTCAACAAATTCAACTCTCTCTCAAGTCCTCTCGTTAGGGGAAGGCACTAGTAATTGAGCGAGTTCCAATAGCCGTACAGTCTACGCACACCTAACCCCCAAAAAACTTTTATATTTTAGCCAATAATTACTGAATAATTGGCCCAATAAATAATTGCATCGTACACCAATAATTGTTCACTATAGTATGTGTAATGTATTATGTACATTTGATTTTGAATACACTCCAAATTGCACAAATTTACATAAATTTTAATTCATAAAATCACTTTAATGTTTACAAATACCACCACATGAAAGTGGCCTGAAACTTATAATATATTTTATTTAAGTATACATATTCACAAATATTGGTGCATAGTATGTTACAAAAAAAACAATCATAAACTTTGTATTCTTTCAATTGTATGTTCTCACACACATCCTATTGAATCTTCGTGCATTTACTCAAAATGCTAGTGGTACATTCATATACATTAGTTGGTGTAAGGCTCCCCAATAAACAAATAAACAAAAAACAAACTCAAATTGAAAACTAAATTCATGAAGCCATTGTAGAAATCAAACATAAATGACAAGCAAGTGTCATATGAAATGACCAATCCTTTCCCATGTTAATTTAATTTGCAAAATCAACAACCACAAATCAATGCATTCATTTCCACATTTGAATTCTTTTATAAGAAGGAATTTCTATCATCATTTTCATTACACATTCTCTCTATTTTAATTGAACATCCTATTCTCATTTTGGAGCTTAGGAAGGCAACCTCTTCACATTAATGATTGAAGGGCGCTTATTTATGTTGGTACCTTACGATGTCATTTAATACATGTTTGCATAATGCATGTGTATGTGTATGTGTATGTGTATGTGTATGTGTATGTGTATGTGTATGTGTATGTGTATGTGTATGTGTATGTGTATGTGTATGTGTATGTGTATGTGTATGTGTATGTGTATGTGTATGTGTATTTGTATGTGTATGTGTATGTGTATGTGCATGATGTATGTGTATGTGCATGTGTATGTGTATGTGTATGTGTATGTGTATGTGTATGTGTATGTGTATGTGTATGTGTATGTGTATGTGTATGTGTATGTGTATGTGTATGTGTATGTGTATGTGTATGTGTATGTGTATGGTTGTGGATATATATATACATATTTTTTTCAATCAGGATTGTACCCTTAGCAAATGTGAAATTTAGCTATCATGTTGAAACATGGAAACACTCTCAGACTATGGGTGATCTATGGCGAGAGTGAATATTTGAATTACAAGGTTAGATCCTTTTGGTATCCACCTAAAACTATATTTGAACGAGGAAAATGGTAAGAAAGAAACTTTAAATTAAACCTATACTAATAGGTGATGCACCAAATATGATGACTGAGGTGTGCAACCCGTCGAGCTCACAAAACCTTCAATTAAATAACCCTAAAAATATCATGACCCAACTAAATAGGTGATGCATAATTATTTCCTATAAACAATTGAATCTAACGCTTGTATAGAGGAAAAACTGATTAGTTTTCTCAGCTACAAGATATTAAAAAATAACTAACACAATTTTGGCCCTGCATCAACCATGTATCTTTTCATACTGAATTTTGACTAAATAAGACAAAATATAAACCACAAAACTTGATCAAATAAATCATTCATAACATAAAAACAAAATTATTGAAAAGGAAACTTGTTATCTTATGGGAAATTCATAAGCCATCTATTACAAAAACTCAGAAAATGAGCCCAAAAAACCCTTCTTCTTATTGTGTTCCAAAAGCCAAGTGAAAAATAACTCTTTAAAACATGTGAAAGAAAGTGTATATATCTCAAAACCCATAAGGGTCGAGCAAGAATGAAACTCAAGTCAAAGAGGGGTCAAACTACCATAAACATGCAATTGACCACCTCAAAACTCTCCAAGACTCAACTCTAATCCATGTGGTACTCTAAACTACCTCAAAATCACACAAATCTCATGGGTTGGATACAGAAAGAAATCCCACTAAAATAGGGAGGGAACTTAAAGATACTGCAGTCCAAGTGTTTGAAAGGTCCTCTTAATTAACATACCGCTGAAAAATAACTCAAAAGGACTCAAGTTGCATCAAAACAACTCCAATCTTGTCCATCAAGTATGTCAAAAAATAAAAAGCCCCTCCTACTCCTCAACTCAAAAGAAACTCTAACTCCCCTCCATAAGTACATGTAACGTCAGAAAACTCCTCACTTCACTCCTCAACTCAACTCCACTCCAACTGCAGCCTCACATGAAATTCTCATAAACCCTCTTATTATTTCATCTAAAACTTAATAATTATCGAATGGTTTATAAGTGAACTATTCAATAAATATTAATTACAATAATAGTACATGCAATAATAAAAATAATAATTAAAAACTAATATTAATAGCTAGTTCTTTTTTTGATAAATCTCTTATCTTCGAAGGTTCTTTCCATCATGGTTGCAAACTCTTTCATAGATTAAGCTTATATAACCAGTATGGTGTTTTCTTCATATAGAAACCATCTTCATTCGGGCTCTATCTCCTGTTAAAAAATGAGTTTCTCTTTCTTTCTTACTGGAAGTTTGATTTCTATTCATGAAATATTCTATTTTTTCCTCTAATATGTACATTGTGGCCATGAGGGTTTTTTGAGAGGGTTTTGAAAAATATGAAAAGATGGTTTTGTTTTGATTTTAAACTGTACTTTCCACCCTTGACAATGATGCACATTTGTTACAGACATTTATAAATTGAACTTTCACCACTTCTTTTAAATAGCCATATGATTGTAACAAAATGACAAACTATGACACATTGTTGACATTTTGTGACCTTTGTATGCTCAAAAACCTCCTTCTATTTGTGATCCGTGTAAGACCTTTCTCCATTATGGAATAAGGGATTGGATTTTCATTCTAGGTATTTGAACTCTATAAGATACTTTATGGCTCTCTGGTATTCTCATGTTTGGTGATTAATGTTGTTAAAAGATCATGGAAAGTTGTCCTGATGTTCATTCATCTTCACCACCCCTTGGAACACGTGCCTTGGGATAATGACACAATTTATGTGACTCTAGATCATTATCCATGCTCTCCTGTGGACTTCATGGTTTTTTACTACTATGACATCAACATATTGCTATCATTGCCTACATTTAGTTAACTCTATCTTTGTAGATATACTTTCATTTTCACCCTTACAGTAACACAATACCTTGTAATCAAACACTAAAATGTATCACTACCAGCAATAGGTATCATTTGTTTCGAATATGTTTGCTACTGTAGAATATAGCACTGGTTAGACCTTTTCTATTTATTTATTTTCAACACTATTGTTCTTTAATATTATGTCACCAACTTAATGAAGCAATAAGTTCACTGATATCATATCATTGAAAGCTACTAGTTGTATTTGCTATTCAAATTTCTTTTAGCAACAACTATAGCTTAATATATCTGCCTTGAACCAGTACAAACTTGATTTATTCACATGCCTCTGATGCACTACCCTTTTTTTGTATATATTTGTATGAGTGGTTTTGATCATTGTATATATCATTGGTACCTCTTCTAGAAGATAACTAGCTCATTTTGTTTGTATGTGTCTTGAATGATTATACTTTCTTAGATTTTTGCACTTTAGAATCTCTTGGTTGCTTATTATAATATTATTTGATCATTGATATACCCTTGTTTTGATTTTTGAACTTGTAAATTTTGATTTGAATTCTTGATAACTATGTATTGTATATCAATACTCTTTACAACAATAATTCCTTTTCTCCTATGTTCTTCAACACATGTCTTCATCCTTGCAATACTTGAGATATCACTGTGTTGTTATAGTAACCTTGTGTCTTTCACTTTTATCATTGTTTTGACCTTTATAGTAGTTCCTTGATTGCACATTAAGATCACTTTGGGTATATTCAGTAGCACAAAGCCTTTCCACTTCCTTATACCTACAACATTCATACTCATGACACATTAATGTACACTCTCCTCTCTTGCTACATAATGATGCCTTGACTTGATGATTCCTATAACTATTTTGAGTTCATCACACACATTGTCTTAGGAAAACCTTTTGAGTTATAAATTTCCTCTTCCTCGTGGTAGGACTTCCATGAACATACCACTACTATTGTCAATACCTCAGAGACATTATTATGTGTTTCCCCTTGAAATACTATTCTTTTCCTCGTTCAAGCACTACCCTCTTCACATTGCAGCCATTGTTATCATTGCACTCACTTTCATTATAATAAGGCATTATAATTGCCTTTGTAGTTCATTTATTCACCTAAAATGATAGAACATGACTTTCAATATTCTCCATAACATATCATAATATCCATGAGTATGAGCTTGGGAACTTGGAGACCAATAAACACAAACACCAAAAATCTGAAGCAACTCTAGCTAGAGGCAAAATGTCATCCTTGCGAGGGTTTAGACTCTGATGCTTTCTTCTATTTATAAGGCATTACTTGTCACTATATTTTTGTAGTGCAAGGCACTACCCTTTCTCACATTTTATCACTATCATTGAATATTCTCCTTATCATTGTTACATATACCTTGATTGGTCTTTAGTTCTGCTTCCAATTACTAAGATGTTTCTGTGATCGTTAAACAAAAGGTTTCAGGCTATGATAACCCAGCTCTTTGATTGTCTATTGTTTCTCTTCTCTCTTCAATTATGGAACCAAAAGGTTTCATGTCAGTAATGACATGTCCCTTTGATGGTTCAACTACATCCTTATTGTTTACTAACACGTTTGGCTCAACACCTGTGGGAGCCATATTTGATTCCACGTATTATTAAACCATAAACATGTACCTGTACCTACACAATAAAACAAACTCATTAAGTAAAACATAAAGTTTTGATTACAACTTTCCTTTCTGATGCTTTATTTTTTTTCTCTTTGATGCATTTATCTGAAAGTGTACATGCACTTGATGTCTAGTAGATATAGGACTGAGACCTATCATTGCTCTTCTGACACCATTTTACCATCTTGCAGGCCACTGTTCGTGGGGATTACTTTGAAGACAAATATGGAGACACAGATGGAGACCTCCTAAAGTTGTGTGGGGATTCATTATTGCACAAGGAAATGACGAGTCCCTATCCTTTATCGTCCATTTATCTTGTTTGCATACTTTCATTTAATGCATCTGATTTTGATAGTTAACCCGTGACAATTTGTGCGGGTGTTGTATTTTCCTTATTGTATGAAAAGAACTTGTAATTACAAACATATGCGGGTGTTGTATTTTCCTTATTGTATGAAAAGAACTTGTAATTACAAACATATGTATATTTTTATGAGGTAATACAATTCCAAATAAATGAATTGTTCACTTTTATCATAATTTTAATTTCTTTCAGTACTTTACTTATAGCATTTATTTAGCTGAGAAAAACACTTTAAAAAAAAATGAAACTCAATGTAAACCATCATGTGTACCTTAGTTGAAAAATGCATTCATCTTTACCTATTTGAGTTGTAGGTGAAAAAATAGGTAACACACACACACACACACACACATGTCATAATAATCATTTAACATACACCCAGACAGTATACCTAATATTATTTGTTATTCAAAAACAATATTATACTGGTTTCAATCAATTGTTAATAATCATCACAACAGACCAAATTTAGAAACAACATCATTATCATTTCTTTAATCATATCACAGTTACATATTTATCTCTTGCATCTTATCATTTCTTTAATCATGCCAACATTTGCATTGTTCCTATCATCATACATGTACTCTTTTACAATTGTGTATATGTATTAGCATTTTTTTCTATACTTGTATATGTATATGTAAATGTAAATGTATGCTTGTGTAATGCATATACAAACATACAGATACATTTCTATATATATATTGACATATAGTTTGTTGTAAACATCACTTATGCTCATTCCTACTTGCAGTTTGATGTATTTTTTCATCATTTCTCTGTGTGTCGTCAAGGGTTCAACTGAATTGATTTTATTTTTTCTTTATACTATGAAATAATTACATGACATGTGAAATAAAGAGAACATTGTGTCATTGTATTAAAAATCTCTAGTTTTTTAATCATGATATATAATGGGTATACATTATTGTGCTCATTTTGACTAGTTTGAGGATTAGTCATTATACATGCTCTCCATGCTTCAAGAAACCTCAACCCCATCATTTCTCCTTACTTTTTGCAGTCAATGATATGGGTTTATATATTTTTATTGAGTTATCTTGTCAATATCACATCAATATGTTGACTATATGACATAACCCTAAAATATTTGGTTTTTAATTATTTTGGGCATTCTTTTCCCCATAGCGTCTTGTCCTTCTTTTCACAAAGGCTTCTTACATAGGGTTTCATGTATATCTATGTAGATAGAAAGATATATGTATATGTACATGTACATATATATACATATATATATATATATACATACATATATATACATACATACATATATATATGTATATATGTATATATATGTATGAATATGTATATATGTATATGTATATTTATATATGTATATATATACATGCACGCACACACACACACACATATATATATACATGCCATGATAATCATTTAACCTACACCTACACAATATACCTAGTGTACGCCTCCTTTAATCGTGATTCGTGGTTCCCAAGCTTTCCAAAGGCAAGGGTTAGTAGCAAAGGTTTCACAAATGATATAAATCAAGTACACAATAACTACTAAAATGAATAACTTGAAACGTAATCAATAAAATGTACAAGCACAAGAAAGGAAAACAAATAAATGCAAACCCTGAAGCGCTTGAAGCTTCTATTGTCTCTCTCTACTCCTTCCAAAACGTTGTTCTTGATGCTCAGTATTGGTGTGGGCAGCGTCTATGACTTGAGAAGCGTCGAGAATTTGCTAATTGAAATGAATGTGTGATCGCAAGATGGCTTGAATGCTAGAACCAAAATGACATAGTAATGGCGCATGAGAGCTTGAAATCCTGGATACTTCAAATGGTCATGAAGGGTTTATTATATAGGAATTGGTGATGATATGAACGGTTGAGATCAATCTCAGAGATAGGGAGATGAACGGTTGAGATTAAAGGGAACTAGAGAAGCCATCAGTAAACTCCACCTCTTCATTTGGTAAAGAGGAGATAGAGTCTGGTTGACTGAAGAGCTAATGGTGAGTTACCTTTTTGAACTGAAGAGGTGAGTGAAGTTACCCATGTGGATTGGAGAGATGGGTGGAGTAACCCATGTGATCTGATTGGAGTTATCTCTTTGAAGATAAATGAATATTTAATTCATTTATTTAATTATTGTTTTCAACATGTGAGATA
>MU223281.1:2113886-2129734 GCA_018584345.1 Thuja plicata | reverse complement strand
CATGGGAGAGACATAGGCTTAAGGTCTTCATATTAATGAGGGCCTTAATGAAGCATGGGAGAAAGGCTTGAGAAAATGGACTTTAAGAAAGTCCAGCTTGAGAAAGTGGACTTTCTCAAGTGGGTTGCGTTGTTAAGTATTCCTTAATGGAATGTGACAACATTAGGAGGTGGGTTAGAGTAGAATTTAGGATTAGGATTAGATTAGCATGGGTGAATGGGTTGAGAAGGGTTAGAAACCAGGGTAGAAGTGGTTGAGATAGGTTAGGTTGGGGTTTAGGGGAATATTAATAAATGAAATAAACTTATTTAATTCATTTAGAAATATAGGAAATAATTATTTAAACAATTTTATTGCTTTTTAATAATTAGGGGACTATAGCCATTTTAATTAAATTAAATAGGCTAGGGGGAATAGGTTATTTGCAAGTGGGTATTTGATTTTGGGATTTATTTAATTCCTTTATAATTAAATATTATAGCCATATTTGATTTTGGTTTGATTTGATTGGTCGAAATTGATTTGAATTACATGACTATAATAGTTAATATAATTTAGTGATAAAAATCACCTAGGACATTAAATTGATTTAAAGAATTATGCCAAGCAGTAACAGGGTCGTTTGGACATAATTGAGGGTATGATCACACTTAGGAAAAATAGGGTCCGTAGTTGGAACAGACCAAATTTAGGTGGTTACATTTGCCCCTCTTTGAATTGATGTGCGAGTAGTGCATTGATTCAAAGAAAGTTTTTGATTTTGACTTCAAAAAGATTGAGAATCCCATTCTTGGTTGTCAAATGAAATGTTGATGAGATCAGTCTCATACTTTGATTAGACTAAACTGATAGAATTGATTTTGAACTTGGTTGTCATCCAAAGATCAATAAAAGATTTTAAAAATACCAATTCTGAACTTGGTTGTCGTTCAAAAATTGATAATACTAATTCTGAACTTGATTGTCGTCCAAAAGCCAGTATGAAGCTGCCAGGAGCTTTTAAAATCTCTTAAAATGAGGAAACATAAGATATCCAACCCATGAGAACCAAAGCTTTCTATCCAACTGTTCTGACTTAGTCAAGAAACTGTTATGCCCCTAGTTTGTTTGATAACGAAGTCATTGTTAATGTCGTTTTGAGCAAAAATTTAATTGATGATAGTGTGATCATGCCCCCTCAAGAATGAAATAGAAGGAAAGAAATAAAATCCCTCAGTTGGAGAGAACAGAATATTTGCAGGAAGCGATAAGGTCAGAAAGAGTGAAGTAGAAGAAGGCGTGTTTAAAAAATAAACACACATTTATCAAGTTAATTACATGAAAATATGAGGGATAATGATGTGTAGATCAAGATGTATGATGAGATGTGCAGTTTTGTACCAATGTGGTGAACAAATGAAGCAAATTCACAATTTTTAAAACTGTCGCAAAAGGACAATGTGCTGCTGAAAATGTCGTAGGCACCTTCGATTTGGTTCTCGATTGAGGAAAAAGAGAACACAAATGATTTTTTAGTTGGCTAGGAGGAGTTCCAGAAACCCTAAATGTCTCAAAAAGACCCATATAAGTCTCCAAATTGACAATTTCACTATTCATTTTGACATTCAGCTATAGCCAATTAGAGAGCTCTGCAGAGAAAATGGTGGTCCCCGTGAGGAAACATCATTTTGAGATGAGCCGATGACACCAGTGACCAGCCAACTACCCACCGTCGGTAAGTGCTCGATAAACTACCCTGTGAATTTTGCATTTTTGAATTTTATGCATTTTGATGTGTTTTATAGCTAGTCAAAGGTAGGATCGCATCTAGGATTCCAGATCGCATCCTGCGAAACACGCATCGCATCCAGTTTTTCTCGCATCATATCCAATTTTTCCCTGATTCTGCGTCGCAACCAAGTTTTCCCAGATTGCATCCAGTTCTTGAGATTTAGTTATGTTTTTAACTAGATTCCATCAGTGAATCGTATCCTAGATTTTGGGGATCATACCCCGCATGTAGGATTGCATCCTATTTTTCTAGGATCGCATCCTGTATGCGCAATTGCATCTTATTTTTCCAAGATCGCATCTGGTAGAAGACTTAGGTTTTTGAATTGTTATGATATGTTTGCATTCTGTGAACCTGAAATGACTTAGAGTAGGAATATGCCCTTTGTTGTAGATAGAATGCTGATGTTTTTCTTGTGTTGTCAAAAATCAGGCCCAGTTTGAGGTAGTCGCCTTTCGAGGCACCTATCCGGTGCGAGTTCTAGCATTGTCTAGCTGATTTTCAAATGATGAGCACACTATCGTGATCCGGTGTGGATTGCGAGCACTGATTGGTTTACCCGAGATCAGGGTAAACCGAGGGTTGTTTACTACTCTGGCTGAGAGATGGCATTTAGAGCACAACACCTTCCACCTTCCTACCGGTGAGATCACTGTGACACCCGAGGATGTTTGGAGGATCTTGCGCATGCCCATGGTGGGACATGAGGTATTCTTTGAGTCTAGAGATGGCGTGGCGATCAGGACTGTGCGGAGGTTCTTTCAGGATGATAATATAGATCACAGATACCTATCCTCAGACTACATGGTCGATCACTATGATCGACTAGCTGTATACTTAGCTAGATTGGTAGGCGGCACCCTTATGCCAGATAGAGGACAGCATGGTTTCTTGGTGGGTTGGGTCGGTATGGTAGAGTAGATGATTTTCCACCATTGATGATTTGCCTGGGGGAGCTGTATATTAGCTCATATATACCGAGAGCTGCATGAGATTGTTTACCACCATACCCGTAGCATGACTGTGGGTATATTGATTCTTCAGGTATGGGCCTAGGAGCACATCCCTATGACATGGTCGATTGGTGACAGGAAGAGGGCACTAGAGCAGCCCTATGTGTACATGTACGTAGGTCTATTACAGCAGCCCCACCTGGGCAAGGTTGAGTATTGGCATCGATTATTTGATAATATGATAGAGGTCGTGTGGTGACCATACCTAGACTGTGAGGTATGGACATCTGATGCTCGGTAGGTTCCATTTGTATGTCAGAGTAGATATCTGATAGGCCAAACCAGGTACATCATTGAGCACTTCCTGATCACCATGGTTTTGAGACAGTATGGCTGATGACAGGGTCATACTAAGGATGTGGCAGTATAACGTAGATTAGAGATGAGGTAGCTGACTGGGGAGCACAACTGACCTATGATACTACTGCACAGGACATCCATGACATGGTAGCAATAGACTGGGACCCTCGCCTAGATGTTGAGGATGCTGGAGTATCAGATGGATATGCTACAGAGATGCTTCAGCATTCATTTCCATGATTTACAGTGTCGGAGGAGATGATTCCTCGTATAAAGGAGCCGCTGGATTATGATCCTGAGGATCGACCTATCAGGGGGAGAGGCGGTAGAGATAGAGCACCAGGCAGACATGGGGGCTGTGATGGTGGCAGAGATGGAGGCAGAGGTGGCAGGCATCCTCCCCCAGATGATAAACATGACGGTGATGATCGGGGGGAGGTTGAGAGGTAGTGGATACTGGTGGTGCGAGCAGCAATGGTTAAAGACGGCCAAGATATAGGTTTGTGGCCCCACAGAGAGATCCTGGCCCATTTCTCACTCCTCAACAGAAGAGACAGTGGAGACAGAGAGTGCAGGAGCAGGATACTGGCAGAGATGAGGACCCTCTATCGAGGTGTGAGCAGGAGAGAGAGGAGCTCAGAGCTCAAATCATAGCCTTGGAGGCTAGGGTGACTACTATAGAGGCACTATTAGTAGACAGGGACAGACAGCTTGAGCGGCTGAGAGCTAAGAGGGATACACAGGCCCGGACAGCAGTCCATCAGGGATAGAGGGCAACTTATTATTACGCCTTGTATCATGCAGCAGTTCAGGGAGGGTCAGAGGGCACCCATTTTTTCACACATAGCTCAGCAGTCAGAGGGGGCCATGCTGCCTCCAGCAGCTCCATTCATGCCACCTCCTCCTCCTCCTCCTCCTGACCAGGGAGAGGGGGCGGGCCAGAGTTGATACTATGCACCATTTTGCTTCTTTTTGAGATTATACATGTATATCTGGATCTTGTTGAGATCCCCTTTTTGTATCTTACATTGATTCATATATATATATCTGATTCATGCTTTTTGGTATACTGATTCTCTTTATGTGCATTGACACTCTATATACTATCTGATACACTTTATGATGTGATACTCTTTATGCTCACTGATACTCTTTATGCTTATCGATACTTGTTATGCGCACTGATACTCTTTATGCTTTGATTTGTATCATGTTTGTAGTTTCTGGATTCTGACATGCTTTATGTGGTAAATGTATCTATTTTTCTTTCCGTAGATGTGGTAAATGTATCTTTTGCATGTGATGATATCTTGATCTCGTGATGAATTAGTTCATATTTTTTGAGAACATCATTTTAATAAGGTGGATGTGATAAGTATATTACTGATGTGAACAAATGATAGCTATGTGAAAATGTAAATGTATGTTTTCTGTGTTTTTCCATTTTATGCAAAAATATATGTATGGATGCACTTAGGATGTAGAAGTAAAAATGCAATATATGGATGTGTTATTTTTGTATTTTTCAGTTGCGCATTTCCAAAATGTATGCAAAATGTATGCTATGGATGATATCAGTAATATAAATGATGTAATTAACTTGATAGTTGTGGAAGAAGATAGAAATCATGTTTTGAGCTTAAATTTCCTTATACTATTGTTTACTATTGACAAAATGCATCAGGTAATCTCTAAATGCAACTATATGAAGACTCTTAGGACTTGTCACTGATTTAGCAAATATTGCAACATTTTTATCATCATTGGGCAGTTTTGAAATGGATATCACCTAATAGTACAACCATCACTAATACCCACTGATATTATGAAAGTATGAATACTATATTTTATTGAAATGTCGGAGATAGACTTAGGCATCAAGGCATAGAAGCCAGGATAACAAAACAGTCACCTTCCTTTTAATATACCAGTTTCTGATTAAGGCAAGATATTGAACCCGCAATAACCTTGAAAATTCATATCCTTGGGTACATTATGATTCGTATACCTTAGTGAGAATCTGGATTAGGCAACAGACAAGGAAATTGCACCAAAATCACCGTAGTTTACACATAACCAAGATCGAGATATATGCGACTATCCACCTATAGTGGCAGCTCCTACCATAAACATCCAAGTTAGGTGAAATTTATAGGATCATGTGAAACAATCACCATACGCAGAATTTCAAGAAAACATTATGCCCCCAATCCTTGCGACTCTTTGTCTTTGTGTAGACGTCATTGAGTAACTAAGAAGACATAATAAATCATAAATTGAGAATCAATCAAATAAAATTTTATAATTACTTAGATGCCCCTAGTTGAAAACATCATCAGGACAAAAGAATTATAATCAAACCATTATCAAACTGTGTGTTTAAGTAGTACCTTGTTCATCCGTATGTCAAACTTAGTAAAGATTCATCAATAGTAATACAAGTAATATGGTATTCCATGTCTGTGTCTTGATAGGATAATCCATTCCCGTTTGCGATCCAAGATAGCCGTGTAGAAATGTGTATGAATGTAAATGTCATGTCCCATGTCGTCAAAAGACACCTTTGTTAGAGAAGGTGACATTGTTTTGCATGTGTTGATAAACATCGTGTTCATGAGGCAAACCATCCTAGAGCAACCTAGCAACCATGACCGACCATGCTAACAAATATGCCCCTAGTTCAGAATGGCCTATTCCTAAGACGTAAAGATAGATAAATCCCAAGCGAGGATAAGATAGTTGTGTAGGAAAATGAAGTCAGCGTATGAGCACAAGAAAAATTATGAAGGCCTAGTATCAGTAGTGCATTGATAGATGAAGCGCAGAACACAAGTGACGCCTGATTGCCAGGTTTTCACCACTTGGCAAGATCTTTTTCTTTCTTTTTGCTACCAAGATGCCTGTTTTACCAGGTGCTCATCAAGGCACTTTTCTCTTTTTCAATTTTTTTGCTATTTTTTTTTTTGCTTTATTGAATATTTTTGTAGTATCAAGGCACCTATTTACTAGGTTTTCACCAAGGATACCCATTTTGAAGGACCTTTTTCCACTATTTTTGGATTTCTTTAGGATCAATTTTATGAATGTTTTTGGTATTTTGCAAGAACTTTTTGTTGTATAGGCTCTGCTAGCCGAACATTAAGCGTAGAACCACTTCAAATGTAGAGTGTTGATAGGATTTGGAAGAACGTCTCCCTCAGGTGTAGCTAACTGATAAGCTCCAGTCCCAAAAGTAGCAGTGATAACATAAGGTCCCAGCCAATTATGTTCAAACTTTCCTTTCTGCTCTCTGTTAGGCTGGTTTTTAGGATTTTCTTTCAAGACAAGGTCTCCCACTTCAAACTTGCGTGGTTTAACCTTCTTGTTGTAACTTTTGGACATTCTTGCTTGGTACACTTTGAGGTGATCAAACTCTTGTTGTTTGCGCTCATCCAGTAGGTCCAGAGAATTTATCTGATCAATGTGGTATTGTTCGTCAGTAACTAGTCCTTGTAAAGATATCTGCAAAGATGGGATTTCAACCTCAATATGTAGTACTGCCTTAGCGCCATAGACTAGAGAAAATGGCATGGCTCCAGTTGGTGTTCTGATGCTTGTTCTGTAGGCCCATAGTGCCAAATTTAGTTGTAAATGCCAGTCTCTGCCAGACTTGCTCACAGTTCTATGTAGGATTTTGAGAATTTTTTTGTTTGATGCCTCAGCCTGTCCATTACCTTGAGGATAATAGACCGAAGAGCAATATTGAGTAATATGGAACTGTTCACAGAGGTCATCAATGTCTTGGTTTTTAAATTGGCCCCCATTGTTTGTCACAATTGAAGAGGGTATCCCATATCTACAAATAATGTAGTTTAAGATGAACATAGCCACCTATTTGCCAGTGGCTTTGATTAGCCGCACGGCTTCAACCCACTTTGTGAAATACTTAGTGGTCGTAATGATGAACTTGTGTCCATTTGAAGAGTTGGGATATATCTGTCCAACCAAGTCAAAGGCCCATTGCTGGAATGGACAATGTGTTATGAAAGTCATCAGTTCTCTGGCAGGAGCATGGATGAGGTTTCCATGTGTTTGGAATTTAAGACATGCTTTGGAAAATTGAATAGCATCTTTCTCCATTGTAGGCCAATAATAACCTACTCTAAGCATCTTTTTAGGTAATGAAAAGCCATTCGAGTGTGATCCACATACACCTCGTGGATGTCTTTTAAAGGTAGATAGGACTCTTCTAGTTCTAAACACCAAAGAACTGTATCGTCAAGACTACGTCGATATAGGTTGTTAGTTATGAGGACGTAACGCGATGTTGTCCTAATCAGGGATCATTTCTCATTTCTAGATAGATTGGCAGGAATGGCTTGGTCCAAAAGATAGGAAATAATACAGGCATATCGGGATTGATCTGGGGTATTTAAGGCACAAATTACCTGGTTTTTTAGATTGGCAAAGGCAGGATAGGATATCTCTTCCACCAAGAAGTCATAGAGAAATTGATGCTCCTCTAGTTGTAATATGGATGCTAAGGTAGCCATAGCATCTGCAGCTTTATTCTCTGATCTTGGTATCTACTGAAAGATGATGAAGACAAAGTATTTCTTCAAATCATCAACTAGTTGCTTGTAGGGCATCAATTTTTCATCTCTTGTTTGATATTCCCCATTGACTTGATTGATAACTAGTTGGGAGTCACCATATATGTGTAGCTCAATGATCTTCCATTCTATGGCGAGCTTGAGGCTGTTGACCAATGCTTCATATTCTGAGATATTGTTGGTGCATGGAAACATTAATTTGTAAGATTTGGGAATTTTATATCCTTGTGGAGTAATGAAGAGAACTCCGGCTCTAGATCCTTGTTGAGTAAATGACTCGTCAAAGTACATCTTCCATGAATGTTTGGTGAGATGCATAATTGTTTCATCAGGAAATTCAATTAGCAATGGTGTATCATCCTGGAGTGGTGAATCAGCCAGTTGATCTACAAGTACCTATCCTTTGATATCCCTCCGTTCAACATACTCAATGTCAAACTCACTGAGAATGAGGACCCACTTTGCCAAACGGCCTGTTAATGTTGTTCTGCTTAAAAGATAATTCATAGGATCGATCTTAGCTATGAGCTTGACTATGTGTGAGAGCATGTAGTGTCTTAATTTCTATGAGGCAAAGACAACTGCTAAGCATGCTTTCTCAATAATGCTATAATTGAGCTCATAAGAGACTAGAGCTCTACTAATGTAGTAGATAGCTCACTCTTTCTTTGTTTCATCTTCTTGCGCTAATAATACTCCTAGTGATGTAGCTGTAGCTGAAATATATAGGAGCAAAGGTTTTCCATGAATAGGTGCCATAATAATAGGTGGTGAAGCTAGGTATATCTTTAATTCTCTGAAGTTGGTTTCACAATTTTCATCCCAGTTGAATGTAACCCCTTTATGTAGTAGCTTAGTAAAGGGTTGTGCCTTATCTGCAAGTTGGGACATAAATCTCCTTATAGACTGGAGTCTCCCCTGTAGTGTCCTCATTTGGCTAATATTACGTGGATTCATCTCCAGAATAGCTTTGAACTTTGCTGGATCCACCTCGATTCCCTTAGCTGACATGACGAATCCTAGGAGCTTACCTGATTGAACCCCAAAGGCACATTTCTTTGGATTGAGCCTGAGTTGGAATTGTTCCATTCGATCCAATATTTTTCCTAAATCTGCAATATGAGTGCCTCTTTCTTTGGATTTAGCCAGTGTGTCATCGACATAGTCTTCCATGTTTTTGTGCATCATGTCATGGAATATGGTTGTCATAGCTATTTGATATGTTGCTCCGGCATTCTTTAGCCCAAATGGCATGACGTTCCAACAAAATGTGCCCCATGCACATGTGAATGCGGTTTTCTCTTGATCCTTAGGGGCAATCTTGATTTGATTATAACCTGAGAATCCATCCATTAAGGAATACATCTGGTAGCCAACGGTAAGGTATATGATCATGTCAATATTTGGTCGAGGGAAATCATCCTTCGGACATGCTTTTTTGAGGTCCCTGAAGTCTGTACAAATCCTAATAGATTTATCAGTTTTAGAAATAGGGACCACATTGGAGATCCAAGCTGCATAGGCAATGACCCAAATGAATCCAGCTTTTAACAACTTTTCTAATTCTGCTTTTACCAGTAATGCAAAATGAGGATGCATTTTTCTAAGTTTTTGTTTCATGGGTTTGATCCCAAGAGCTATAGATAAGTGATGCATAATGAGATTGGGATCTAGCCCTGGCATATCAGTGTAGGACCAGGCAATGTTGATCTTTTTCTCCTTCAAGAATTCTATGAATTGTAACTTCTCTTCTTTTGAGAGGGACTGTGCTAGATGAACTATTTGGGGATCTTCAATAGTGCCCAAGTTCACTGGTTGTGTTGGTTCAATTAATACTGAAGATCTTTCCTGAAAGTGTTCAGGGAGGATATCAAGAGTCTCATCCTTTGGCACCTCTGAGAGGTTTTCACCATCGGATACGTCTTTTTTCTTTACTATTTTGGGATCTAATACTGCCACAGAGTGGTTTTCACCATCAGTCCACTTTTTCTTTTTATTTTTCAATTTGTGACTAAGAAACTTGATATCTTCCTATGACATGTTCTTGCTCCTTGCATTGGTGGAAGAAGGGTGAGGTTCATAAGGATTAAGGTAATAAGCTAGGGAGTGGTCATTGGAAAAGTTGAGCATAGGTGTAGGATCTGTTTCAGTCCAATAAATGAGGTCTGGAAGTACCAATTTTAGGGAGTTAGATTCTGAGAAGGAAAGCATCGTGTTAGCATCAAAATTGTTAACCAACATGACACGGTCTGTTAAGTTAATGTCTTCGATGTTTAGATCAATAAGAGCGAGATCATTGTTAAAAGGGTCATTGTCAGTCATATATGGATCAAACTCTAGCAACTCATCAGTAGATAACTCATCATCATCTCTTTGTAATAGGAGGCTTCTTGCTTGTAGCCTATGAAATTCTCATAGAGTTATGTATTCACCAGTGTCTCCATCAATGATTGGAGGAAGGAACTCTTCTTCTGCTTCGGGAGGATCGGTATTATTGAAAGGGATGTCAAGTCGCCTACTAGGAGTTGTAGGAGCTGCAAACATGTGAATTGTGTCTATCCCTGCAATGTCTTCAAACATAATAGATAACTGATCATACTCATAGTCATGAGAGTCTGTGACATCATCATCAGATCTATTCAAGTATTCGACAATGTTTATTTGATGGACTCGAATAGCTGCTTGTAGATCAAAGTGAGGTAGATCTAGGACATGTGTAATAGTGACCAATTGCCCCCAGTTAGGATGTAAATTTTGTGGCTGGGGTTCCTGTTGATTGATTGTAGCTATGGTGTCTCCTACCTCTTGAATGGGTGGTTTTTCTAGCAAAGGAGTATGAAGATCCTGTGGTACCTCAAAACTAGGTACATAGCATTCTCCTTGATATTCAGGATTTTTTGTACCGATATGTAGCAATCTCTCATAAAGCCATGGGTCTGAGACTATTTCATCTATTTTATCACTCTCTACTTTAGAAGGTGGACTCTGCTTGGAAGTAGGTTTGTTGAATTGAGTATTAAAGCCCAATCATGTTTTATCTCTATTGAGGTGGAACTCTATGGGTATGGGTTCAATGATCCCTCATCCTGTGTCATTCAAAGGTCCTTTTCCTTTGTATCCCATTTGTTTAAGGAACTCATATCCGTTTCCATACTGCTCCGGGGATATCTTTACATTTTTGACCTTAGAGTCCACTGGTTCTCCTTTGTAAAGCCAATTTAAGACTGTCTTCTCTTCTGTGTTATATGAAGAATACATGGATGCCTTTATCATACCAGTAGCCTTGTGTACTTCTGGTTCCTGTACTGCGAGGGGTGTGAATGTTGATGACAGTTTTTCGTAGGATCTTGGTGATACTAGAAGCTCCATCAGGGAGGGATTCAGGTCCAACTTGTACTCTCCCATACCTATTTCTTGAAGTTTCAATATTTTTCTAAATCCTTTCATGACCATGTCCTTGGTAGTTTCAGGAGTAACTACATCCATAGCCTCCTTGTTGTGTGGGATCATGCTACCTACTTTAATATTGTTGCAAGCATAGTTGGCATCCGCAGGAATTGTCACCTCTCTTCCATTATATGGGAATTTGATGCATTGATGATAAGTGGATGGTACAGCTTGCATCTCGTGGATCCATGGTCTCCCTAGTAGAATGTTGTAGGCTAGTGGTAGATCTAGAACTTGACATATAACATCTCTTTCAATCGGTCCAACTCTGATGGGTAGACAAATAATACCTCGGGAGTAACTTTCTTCCTCATCATATGCTTTGATGGTTATTTTATTTCTAGAGTCAATCGTTTGCTCTTAGAGGCCTAGCCTCCTAACAAGATCTAGTGTACAGATATTTAATCTGGCACCTCCATCTATCAATACGCATCTAACACAGGATTTATGAATAAGAACTTCGATATGGAAGGGTTGATTGTGTGGATGGGTCAATGACTTGTCATCCACCTCAGAAAAGGAGAGGTAATGTGGCACTGAGATGTGATTGACCATCGCTTGGAATTTGTCTATATCTATATCCTTTGGAACATTAGCAGTGTGTAGAGCTTGTTCTAGAATTTCTCTATGCACCGTGGATATTTTGAGTAATTCGAAAATGGAAATTTCGGCAGCAGTTCTTTGTAATTGGTCCACCAGGTCATATTTCGCTCCAGGGATAGTGACCACATGTTTTGCTCCTGGTTTAAGAATTGTGATAATATGAACCTTGGGTGGGGATGTTAGTTTTGGAGGTCCCTTGATCGTAACCTATGCTTGACTCTGGGTTACAGCATTTGTGGAGGATGAGGCTCCTTTGATGGTGACCATGTTGACAGACTCTTTTTTAATGTTGAGAATATTGATCACATTGTCATTTTTGGAATAGGTGTAATTTACCTCATTACCTTTCCCTTTGGATGTTTCTCCTTGGTTGTAATTGGGGAATGGCTTATTAAATGTTGTGTGATCTTCATTTGTAGTGTGTCTATCCACCTTGATCTTACCCCCTTCAATGAGGCCCTGGATAACATGCTTGAGCTTGAGACAATTATTTGTCTTGTGTCCCTTGTTTTTGTGGAAGACACAGTAAGAGTTATCATCCCACCACCTAGGTTTGACCATTGGTTCCCAAGGTTTAGAATCATGAATCATAAGGACTTTGTTATCCACCAATGTTTTTAAGATAGTCTCAAGAGGTTCTCCCAAAGGCATGAATATTCTTTGGGGTTTTGAATTCCATGTTCGTCCCTTGTCATTATCATTGTTGGTTTTGGGAATGGAAGGTGTTATTTTAGCCTCCTTACTTGCTTGCATACCATTGGTAAGATTGAATGCTTCAGTTTTGGAATTAATGTTGGAAGCATCAACCACTCCGTCATTGACAACATTCTTATTTTGTTTCCACCATTTAGGCTTAAAATTGGAGCTACTGCCTTTGTTTTCATTTTGAAGGGTGATCTCCCCCTTTTTGACCATGACCTCTTCAATATGGAGAGCATTCTTAATCATCCTATCGAAGCTAGGAGAATCTTGCATTTGTAGAGCATAGCTCAATTTAGGTATGAGATTATTAACAAACATTTCCATATTTTCTGTTTCAGGGATGACTCTTGAATATCATGCAAAGATCTTCATCCATCTTTGTAGGAAGTGAGTAAAGGATTCTCTCATTTTTTTCTTGGTGTTACATAGATCCATCATGGTGACGTCATGCTAGATGTTGTAGGAGTAATTTTGAATGAACCGTTGCATCAATTCCTCAAATGTTTTGACTTTAGGATTCAATTTTGAAAACCACTCCATGGCATTTCCTCCTAGACTTCCTCGAAATAGTCGCATGAGGTAAGTGGGTTCATGCATATACTCAATGCTAAGAGCACAAAATTATCTCACATGGTCATGTGGATCGGTTTCCCCAGTGTACTTGTCATATTTTGGTCTTGCCACATTAGAAGGAAATGGGACCATAGTGATACTCTTATCGAAAGGAAATGGACAAATGGTGTCCAAAGAGTATTTTGTTTTTGGTTTGTCCTTCTCTTGCTTAAGGTTTGTGAGCTCGGTTTGCATTTGATTGAGCTATTTAGTAAGGACGGATATGGGGTTTGGTACCTCCTTTTCTTTGAGATCATTGACATCATAATCCTGGGGTAATTTGACACCTGTGGATGCTAAATACAGGAATTTTTTTTCCTTGTCATCTCTGATTATTCATTCCAACAGTTTGTGGACTCTTTTGCTTTGTTTTAGCTTCTCGTATTCGTCGTCAGGGATTTCTTCATCACTATCTAACCCAAATGGATTACGTTCAAACTTGGGTCTTTCTTCCTCTTCCGTGCCTACGGATTGTGCTTGTTTGCCATCATCATAACCCTTAAAGGCCTTACTCCAATCGTTAGTGTTGCTACCCATTTGAGTTGAATCAAGATCGAACAGGGAATTGCGAGAAGTTTCTCCTTGAAAGTGTGATGTTTTAGAAGGTACTTTGGATCCTTTGATTGTGTACTTATTGCGTCTCGTGTTAACCATGAAGTTTGTTTCTCAACTTCGTCAACATTTCCTAATAGTGTTAGCAAGGATTCTAGATCATTCAAGTGGGTGTGTCTAGGTAGAAGTAATTGTTTGTTTGTTGGTGGATGTAAATGATTCCAGTGTCAAAGGGTTAGAATGCCCTGATAGTGAGCTGGGAACTAAGTTATTTGATAGAGAATGGGTAGACCACATGTATTGAACCGATCGTGAAAGACTAACTGAGCATGCAAGGTAGACGCTTTGAAAGTTTTTGAAAATAACAACAGCGAGACTAGAAGAGACAATAGAGACCAGCCAAAGAGAAAAAAGGGTACCTAAAACAACTAAGACTTCCTAAGAAAGCTTGCTAGAAATGCCCACTGTCCAGGATGCGAGCTCCCAGATATGATCCTCTGACAGAACTAGATACGATCCTAAACCCTGGATACAATCCTAAAAAATTGGATACGACTATATGCTTGACCAAATATGATCCAATGCACTAGATATGATCTTAAATACTGGATACAACTCAGGAAAAATAGGATGCAATTTTATGATGGTTTTGTCAGTTTTCGTCTATTTTGAAAGATTTGCGTTCGAGGAACGTGAATTTGTTTGTCTCCAAATTGCATCAAGAGGTATTTTTCAGGTGTGAAAAACACTTGTACTCCAAGGGCATGAAATTTATTGATTGTTTGTGAGGAGCTTTATCTTTTTAATGATCTTTCTGACATGTCAAGCAATTTTGCATTGTTAAAGGGGTGAATCAAACACTCATCTTTTCCTATTCTCTAGGTGGAGGATGAAAATTGTTTGCTCGTTGACTTAGGCACACACTCAAATGCTAATCAAAATACAGCCATCACCAAGCACGCAATGGCTCCAGTCATGATGTTATATTAGCTTACTCCAAATGCAAGTGAGGGCACGATATAATGAGTGTCTTGGGACAATTACTTTTTGCCTTGCACAAAGATTATCACCCTTTCAGGGATGAATCGGGAATTCTTTCAGTTGAATGTGTTGTAGATTATTGGGCAATCCATTCGAAACTATCCCCCATAGAATTGCACAAGGCTAAATTGAGGCGTATAGCCCTATGAGTACCTGAATATATATAGTCTCGCAAGCAAGATTCAAGCGGCTCCACTCTATATATACCCCAATATGTTCAAGGAATGATGTCAAAATTCTAAGAACAAAACCAGTTCCATCTTTTGATACTTTGGCCTACAAGGAAGCAACTATTTATAGTGAGTTGGAAGGGTCGGCGTAAGACCTGTCCTCACTTGGGTCGTTCCCGGGAGATTTTTTCCTCAACTGGCAGGCCCTCTACTGCTAAAAGAATGGTAACCGGGATTGGCAAGCTTAGGAGTTCTAGATTTCTGATTCTTCAAAAGAAGAAGAGCATACTCTCCTAGTCCATGTCATTTTCTCCTCAAACACTTTAAAACAAAATTCTTTTCCTCCAAGCTATGTTGAGCTTGTTTTAATGATTCCTATTTTAAAGAAAACAGAAAGGGAAAGTTTGTTTTGTTCAATTGACCACAATGATTTAATGAGTTTGAGTTGTTCAATTACTGATCCAAAAGTAATTAAACGATTTTGTTCATTGATCCCACATGATTTAGTGATTTCTATTGTTCAATTACTTTTTCAAATGAATTAAACAGTTTATTTATGGTTCATGTACCCCCTATTTCATTCTAAATGATAAGACAACATCTGACTTTCTGATTTTCCTCAAGAGGAAAAGAGCATAATATCTAGTTTGTCTTAGCAAGTAGAGAAATGATTTTATGTTGTTGAAAACAAGGAAATAGAAGTCAAGATGGGGTTGGCAACCTGCAAAAACCATGTTAGTATTTTGCTAGTCCAACTCCATGAAACCTGCCAAAAAGTACCTAAAAACTCTTGTTAGGCTGCAAAACACAGAAAGCACAACTTGTCAAACTTGTTAGGATTAGAAAAATCAAATGGACAACCTTTAAAACCAGATACGATCCTAAAATTTTACCAGATGTGATATAGTATCCAAGATGCGATCCTATTCTCTGGATACGAGCCCTTGCTGACCAAATGCGATCGAAAACCAGATACAAACTGGGAAATCTCGGATGTGATTCAAAAATTACGCGGTGCGACGGCGTATCCGGGATGCGATCCTAC
>MU223281.1:2087156-2113197 GCA_018584345.1 Thuja plicata | reverse complement strand
TTAATGGAATGTGACAACATTAGGAGGTGGATTAGAGTAGAATTTAGGATTAGGATTAGATTAGCATGGGTGAATGGGTTGAGAAGGGTTAGAACCCAAGGTAGAAGTGGTTGAGATAGGTTAGGTTTGGGTTTAGGAGAATATTAATAAATGAAATAAACTTATTTAATTCATTTAGAAATATAGGAAATAATTATTTAAACAATTTTATTGCTTTTTAATAATTAGGGGACTATATCCATTTTAATTAAATTAAATAGGCTAGGGGGAATAGGTTATTTGCAAGTGGGTATTTGATTTTGGGATTTATTTAATTCCTTTATAATTAAATACTATAGCCATATTTGATTTTGGTTTGATTTGATTGGTCAAAATTGATTTGAATTACGTGGCTATAATAGTTAATATAATTTAGTGATAAAAATCACCTAGGACATTAAATTGATTTAAAGAATTATGTCAAGCAGTAACAGGTTCATTTGGACATAATTGAGAGTATGAGCACACTTAGGGCAAATAGGGTCCATAGTTGGAACAGACCAAATTTAGGTGGTTACAATATGATTAACCATAGTTTGGAAGTTCTCAGGTGTTATGTCCCTTGGGACAGTGGCATTCTGAAGGGCTTGGTCAAGTGCCAATTTATGTTGTGGAGATATGCGCAATAGGTCAAACATGGAGATCTGGGCAGGTGTGCACTTTTGTTGATCCACTATGCTTGGCTGTGGATCTAAGTTTACTTTAGGATTGGCAGATATAGTAGGTGAGGATTAATCATTGCAAGATGACTCTAGCGTGACGCGTTGTTATAACACATTTGTTACCTTAGTCTTTGATAGTGATCGTAGCCACATGGCTATCTGAAGGGTTGAGGCAATTGATAACATTATAACTGTTGGCATATGTATAGTTGACTTGTTTTGCCTGTCCATTAGAGCCAGAGGCTTTTCCCTTATTGTGATCATGAAAGGTATTGTTGAAGATAGTGTGATCCACCATGCCTTTGGTTTGGGTATTTGTTACATCAATTACCCTTGTGTCAATCAGATATTGGATAGTGTGTTTCAATCGGTAACAGTTAGACATTTTGTGCCCTTTCACCCGATGAAACTCGCAAAAATATTTGTCATTATACCACCTTGGTTTGTTTTCATCCTGTTCAAAGTCCCTGATTTCTAGGAGAGTGATAGTGTTTGATTGTATCAACTTGCGTAAAGTTGATTCTATCGGCTCTCCCAATGGTGTGAAATCTCGTTGCTGGAATTGAAACCGTGGTCTGCGTTGATTCTATTGTTGACTGTTTGACACAGTGGCTGCTTGTATAGGAGGAGGTTGGTTTTGGGCATATTCTTGTTGAGTGGGCTCTATGAGATTTTGGTTGGTCATAGGTGTGCCTTGCAGTAACACCTTGGGTTGTGCATAGTTGATTGTCTTCACATTAATGACACCATCGCTAGTGACATTTTTGTTTTTGTTCCACCACTTAGCTTTGTCCGTTGCATTTTTGTTTGTATTCATTTGTGTCAGATCTGCAAGGATTCCTCATTTGACTAAGTTCTGCTCACAACGAACTCCTCGTTTGATGAGTTGTGTGAAGTTCAGAGCTAACTATAACTCTATTGTGAATGACATGTTTGGAATTAGATTGTCAACAAACATGACTATCAATTCTTGTTTAGGCACATCATATGTTATGCGATTTTTCGTATTCCTCCATCTCTGTAGGAACTTCACAAAAGACTCTCCATCCTTATGTTTGATATCACAAAGGTCCTTGATGTTGACCTTGTGCTCGATGTTATGATGGAAGTGAGCTATGAACTTTTCAACGAGTTCACCCCAAGACTGAATGCCATGAGGTAAATGTGAGAACCATTCCATTGCTGGTTCGGCCAAGCTTTGTAGGAATAGTCACATTAGATATGTCTCATCATGGGCGATCACTTTGATGCAACTAGCAAAAAACTCTCGGATATGTTCAATAGAGTTGGTATTGCCCCTATATTTGTCAAATTTTAGTACCAAGAAGTGATTTGGGAACGGAGACATGTGGAGAGAATGGTCAAAGGGGTATGGGTGTAAATCCACTATGGTGTAGAATTTAGTTTGCCCCTAATTTTTCATATCCATCATTTGGGTTTGAAGGGTTTGCATTTGTTGCATTAACATGTCTGTTTGATATTGAGGTTGGTGTGTGAGGGCGTTCCTCTAGGCTGTAGTGGGTATGAGGCTGCACCTCTGTGTCCCTTGAGTAGGAACATAGGATTTCATCCTGGGGACTTGATATTGATTTCCCACCGAGTGATTCGTAAATGGGGGCACATGAGTAGCCCATGGTGGGTTTTGATGAGTTTGATGTTGTGATTGAAACTGGGGTTGATACTTTTGCTATTGAGGTTGGGGTTGAAGCTGGGGTTGTTGTTGCTGAGTTTGGAATTGAGGCAACTGAAGCTGGGATTGTTGTTATAGGGGTTGGATTTGAGGCAACTAAAGCTGGGGTTAATGTTGCAAGGGTTTGATTTGAGAAAACTGAAGCTGGGGTTGCAGTTGCGGGGGTTGGAATTGAGGCAACTAAAGTTGGGGTTGGTGTTGCGGGGGTTGGATTTGAGGCAACTAAAGCTGGAGTTGTTGTTGCAGGGGTTGGATTGATGTTAGAATTGGAAAAGATGTAGCCTTGGGTGGGCATTGACTGTAAGTCATTCCTACAGAGATGGATCCCTGTGGGCATGAGGTGTTGATCCCAAGACTAGTGTGAATTGACTGTAGCAGCGACATAGTTTCAGAATAGTTGGTGTTTGGTGGGATGGAAGGCATAGCATGAGAGCTTGATTTTCCTGGCCATGAGACCAAAGGTGGAGGCATACTAGTGACCATGGGTGCACTTAGTTGCGAGCCTATCATGCTTTGAGTGGAAGATGTGTTGGCCTGGGTTGGGTCATTGGTTTGACAAGGTATAGTCTACATCGATGTAGGTAAGACCAATGGTAGAAGGATTTGAGACATAATAGGTAGTATCTAAGGAGGCTAAGTAGTGTTTTGACCTGTGAGAGGGTTTTTGAGCCATATAGTTGATGCACTAAATTCAGCGGGGAGTTTGACTCCCTTCTTTATTAGCATGGCTAAGTAATGTTCAAGGTTCCTCTCTACAACAGCATCAACTACTTTCATGGAGTAAGCATCTTGCTCCACATCTTCAAGCTCTACTTCTATGATATCTTGGAAAAAGGCTGCCCCACAGGGTTGTTCAATGAATAGAGCAAAACTGGTATTCATGAAAGGATCATTCTCTTGCTCTATTTCCCAAGCGGGGAATCTATTGATATATGACTCATCAGATTGAGTTCTAGCCTTAGACCTTGTGTAAGGCCCTCCATGAGGTGTTTGAGAAATAGTGTGGTCCAGGTTTTGTAACTAAAACAAGTGATATAAAGTAGACAAGGAAGAAGATCCTTTATGAGGAAGTCCGAGTTATATTTAGGACAAGGGTAATTCTAAGGACAGATTTTGATAGAGCTTGATCTCAAAGTGGTGATGATAAAAAGATAAGATTTTCCAACCTTTGCCTTGGAAAAAGTCACTTTGATAAAGATGATGATGTTTGATATGATGAGATCAAGGTATTTCGAGTCTGAGGTTTCAAACTAAAAATATTTTTGACAATAATCATGCTTTACAGAGAAGGCATAATCTTTAATAGTTTAAATTTTTTTTCTATTCAATAAGCTACTAATATTTGTCTTTTCTTACAGGAATGACTGAACCAAAGATAGTATCCCCAATGAAGTTTCAATACAAGGGGAATCCCCCTAGCTCAAAGGTTGGGAAAAAACACACAAGATAACTGATACCAACATCGGGAACATAGATTGCAATAAATTCCTAACTCAGTGCTCCCAACTGGAAAATAGATCTGAGGACTATACCTCATTAGTCCTATCAGGGCTAGTAAATGTAGCCACACACCCCGTGGCTGTTGTATCTTTAGAATTGATCATCACCCTAGCTCACCACTATGATTTAGACAAAAGGGTGGTAGTAAACTCAGAAGATCAAGTTTTATTGGACATCAGACCAGATGTCATTGAGGATGTCTTTCACCTCCACAAAGGCATAGACAAGTTCTATGACTTCTACATTGAAAAGGGGACCAAGTGGTTCGAAAAAAGGGAGCAAACCGTAAACGAGATGATGAATAAGGAATACCTCAAGAAACCACTCCCCAAGAACAAATTGGAAAAGATAGACCTCCAGAGAGGTTATATGAAGGATGATATCCAAGCAGCTATAACGATGATAAGCAGGGTGTATGGGTTACCATAGTCCACCCAACTCGAGCATCGGATGATCCTGTTGATAGAGAGGATCAAGGAATGAAAGGCAAGATTTGACTGGGGCACTATTATTAGTGACAATCTGGATGAGCAGTTGACAGCAGTGAAGCATAACAGTTCTATATGAGAACTTACATAATATACCTACTAGCTACATGGGCAGATTATCCCGGCCACACCAAGAGGGAAAGTCTGAATGATCCAAATGCATGGCCCCATCTTGTATACCCGCAGTTGGTAAAAGGAGAAAACATGTCAGAGGATTCCCCTGATTACAGAATAGTCAATGATGCATTCATATTAATAGTCATCTGATCTATTGAGGGTGACTTTGCTAAAAGAATGTCAGAAGAAGCTACTGCTAAGGTAAGGGCCATTGGGGCCTATTTCATCCAGTTCAGGACATTCACGTCATTCAGATAGTTGGGTCAACCATACAACCAAAGAAGCTACACAGGTATCCATCTGACTAGATAATCATATTGGAGATGGCCAAGTAGCTTGCGCATGCATACAAGCACATCAAGCACAAGAAGAAGCAATGTTGGGACTTTCCCATCTCTTTGGGACCCTATACACTATAGGACATGAAGGTTTGCAAATCCATTGATTTTGAATGGGATGACTGTCCCTTACAGCTTTATAGGATAGTATGAGCCCATTTTGATCCTATAGGTACTTATAGCCATATCATCGGTAGATTCTACGTACATGAGCCACATCTAGAAGATCATTGGATAAACTATATAGATGACCATGAGGTCAGAATCCAAGATTACTACAGAATGAACCTAGCTCTGGAAAAAGAGGTGTTGAAGGTTCCTATTTCCCTAAAGATATGGGAATGTGATTCAGAGGAAGTCTTAGAAGACATTTACACACAAGATAAGGTGTATGACCAGCCAATCATGAACGCTGAGGTAGACAAAGATGAAAATGATGACATAGACTTCAGGGCCAGGCACGTGATAAGAACCACTATAACTTGGATCAAGAAGACACACCAGATGAGTCTGATCCTGGTGAAAACATTAATGGAGCCCTCCAGCAAAGTAGAGAAACAACGAGGAGAGAAGTCAACAGCTCCTAAATATAAGAAGGCTCCACCTCAAAAACCAAGAACGGTGTATGGTCATGAATGAAAAATTAAATATGCCTCCAATCCTAGGCCTAAGAAAACTAGAATGACGGGCCAGATTGACCCACCAGTGGGATTGTCACAACCCCAATTAGGAGAGGGCCCATCCACCTCTGGCCAATCTTCCCCCATCGCTGAGAAGGAAACCTATAGGAGGAAGAAGAGTTCTGAATCTTCGCAGTTAGAAACTGTACAAGAAGAGCCTAAGGAAGAGGATGCAAGTGAGCCCTTAGTCCAGAGGACCAGGTTGCAGAAGAGGAGAGAAAAGGAGACTACTAAGAAACATAGAGAGGATCCCAAAGAATAGGATAATCCTGTAGATCCATTAGGACCGGATGACTTTATGCTCTCTGATTTTGAAGGACTTGAAGACTTTTCAGATCAGGACCAAGATAAACACACTGGGGGGCCACTGCTCATACAACCCTAGGTAGCCCTCACTCCACCACTTCTCATACAACCTCAGGTAGCCCTTACTCCACCAGACTAGTTCACCAATCCTTGTGAATGTTCCTACTCCACTAGTAAGCTCTGATTCTACTCCAAGACTTAAAACCCAAGACAGCGGGGTAACTCAAAGTTTAGCAACAGACATTGTAGCTGGAGGGAGTTATGTTTTCACCCCACCACCTCATATACTTACCCCACCAGTTTCCCTACCAACTCCAACACCTACTCTTGCACCAACTCCGCCCCCGTCTACTACCACCATCTCCTCATCTCCCACTCCAATCATGCCAACACTTATTCCCTCAACCTCAATCCCGTCAACATGTGCCACTCAGGCAACTGAAGGAGCAGTAGGCATAGAAGACACATCACCTTTTCAGACCTTACTAGAGGCCATGACCGGTCTCAGGCCAGAAGTGGTAATTGATTCATCAGCAGACAAAGGCCCAGAGAAGGAAGGGGAAAAGGAGTTCAGTGAGTAAGATAAGGAAGAGGAGGAAATACAAAGGGATACAGAAGGGGATAGAATGGAAGAAGGAGAAGATGGATAAGGAAAAGGGGCAGAGAAGGAATCAGAATAGGGAATAACTCTAGGGAAACAAGGCTTGACCTCAATTCTCCATGTGGCACCATATGAGCCAGTAACTGCCTCTGGTAAACCTACTTGGTTTACCAAGGAGATACAACCTCGAAAAATAACCTACACAAGTGAACTGGATGGAGAAGATACAAATATAACTGCTATAAAGCAAGCTTTCCACCATGCAGACGTGAGTTTGCCTGCTGAAACCATGTCATATGTGACCCAAGACCCTAAGGGTCGATGGACAACACAAATAGCTATCCCACCCTCAAGCACCTCTCAAACCACGGGTTCATTAGGAGACTATACATTCAAGGAGGTAGACTTGGGGGAACCAACTAGAGAAGGGAGCAAGACATTAGCAGCTTTGGGACTCAAGCATGCTCTAGGGTTCATGAGTAAAGACAAGGAGACCATAAAATCTTTAACAAACCAAAATGAGGCCCTAAAAAGGTTCATCCAAAAGATGGTGGGTCCCATTGACCAAATTGTTCAGAGGCTTCACTATAAGCCATGCTTGATAAAAGGGCTACACCAAATTTGCTGACAAGATTAACCCCCTCTTTCATCCAGGCGAGCATCAATTGGATAAATGACTTTAAACAGTTTAGAGAGAAGGCAATCCCATCAATATTCAGGCCATACATGACCATTTTGGTTGAGGTTAATTCACTCATCAACCTGGTGGAAGATGAAGGGGGTATGGATGCCGAGGTAGCTAAGTGGTAGGTAGCTCTCTAGGATTTGGAGGTAATTAGAAAGCAACGCTTCCAAATTTTGGTAAAAATCTATGAGGGTGAAGAATTGGATAAATTTGAGACTTGGATCAAACAGATGACCAAAATAATTAAGGTCTAAAAGAAACATCAAGCCCTTATAGACGAAAAGTGGGAAGAGGTAATAAAATGGATCAAAGATATAGATACCTTCTTCACAGGGGTTGGCCTCAACGTCTACCAAGATGAAATCCAACAGGCTCTACGTCCCTCCAAGGAAGTGGTCCAACAGTTCAGAGACATTTTGGCCAGAGTCAACACCAAGGAGGCCTTGCAGCAACTATTCTACATGAAAGATGAAATACTCATAATTTCATAGCACGAAGAAGAGATCACGTTCTTTTCTTCTGAATTGACTATCTTCAGAGAGAAGCAAGAACGAAGGGTCACAAAGATAAAAATAAAAGAGATCAATTTTGAGGAAGTCCAGGAGATAGTGCAAAGGCTCCGAGTAGCTCACCCAGAAGTCTTCATTGGATAAAGCTCCAGGGTTCAAATACCAGATAGACCAGGAAAGATTTTCACACTTGGTCAAAATTCACTAAGGCAGTATTTTTCGGCCTTTCGGCCCATACAGCAAAGAGTATTTTTTGTTCGGCCTTTGAATATTTTGGCCTTTCAGCCTCCTCAAAGTTTTTCATCCTTTCGGCCCACAACAAGTCCAAACTTTTGGACCTCCAAGTTTGAAGATTTCAAAGAGCACCTAGGAAATTTTGAAGACATTAAAGTTTCAAGGTAGAGGTCGGGGTCCGAAAAAATTGGGTGTTTCCAACGAGGTCACTTTTTTCAATACCAGTTCAACTCCAAATCAGATCAATGGACAACTTGAGTTCATTTCAGAGGAACTAAGGGTCTCCTATCAGTTCCCACCATTTGAAATAGCCTAGGTGAAGAATCCAAGAAGGACCACCAAAATCAAGAAGAAGACTCCCAGTTCACAGAAGGAATTCACCTTCTTTCTCTTTCTCTTTCTCTTTCTCTTCTCTGGCAGATTTTGCCCTCTTTGCATGAGCAAATGGATTGTAAATGGGTTTAAGAATCCATGAAAGTTACATAGTATCAGTTAGCAATTAATTTACCTTCAACAAAGTTCTAGTTTAGTTCTATTTCTTTAGTTTAGACTCTCTGATGCCCTAACTCCAAAAATCAGAGTTCTAGATCAAAACTCTATATATTGTAATCAAAAAACAATGTAAAAGGCCGACTTTTTTTAATACAATAAAGAGCTACATTGGGTGCTTCATTTGTGGTGTGTGAATTATTGCTATCTATGTGAATTTATTGAATGTATGCTTGCATTATTCTTTATTTTCAGAGAGCCCTTTGTGTTATTGTGTTTCAAATTTGTGCTACTTTTTAGTTGATAGATTTTGAATATCTTGTATGAGTGAATACATCTTCTCTCCAAACGCTTGCATCTGTGGAGTAGTGAATTGTGACTTGGTTTGATTTATGCTTCGTGGGTTGTTCCAAATCTCCCCAGCATTCAATTCACAAGGACGAGCTTATGGCGGTTTATGTCCTTAGGATTTCACTTTTCTCGCAATTTTCTTTATTTATCACCCTTCCCTCTTTAAAACACTGTCATTAATTCTAAAAATTACCATCTTGAAAAATACAAAATTGCATTTTATTTACAACACCCATACTTGTTAAAATGGAAAATACCAAAAAAAAAGAGAATTAACAATATTTTGCATTTTGTTGTCTTGAACGTACCAGCAAAGGCCTCCTCATGAAAAATCACATTTATCTTCAACTGAGTAACTAAGCAGGTTGTGACCCGACCTCGAAGAATGTTGGGAATAAATCTGTTATTCTTTCAAGAGAGGAAATCAAATCTCGAGATCCTAGCAAGTTGGCTTGTGTTAAAACCACGCTCAACAGAAGTGGCACTAGAAGGAGGGCCTCACGACTCAAGAGCTGGATAATATTGGATCTTTCTCCCTAGAGAGGTTTGAGCATGTGCTTAGATCATCTCTAAAAAGAGGAGAGTTTCTCAAACTCACTCACCACCGAAGGGTTCACAGCGACAAGGGTAAAGCAAAAGATAAATCTTCACATCACCTTCCTGAAACTCAGGATCCTCTTGGACAGCAATCACACATCGTTGCCCCAACCATTGATGCAGTCGTCAATCAAAATCAGAATTTTCCAAATCAACATTTGCAGCAACCTCATCCGATGGCCTTTTTTTCTAACGCAACAAGCTCACCTTTGAACTTTGTTGGGCAGCTCCATGAGTTACCTAAAAATCTGGAGAAGTTTTGTACATGATTCATATATGGCGAATCTAGGACGGTGGAAGAACATATCCATGCCTTCAAGGAAATTTGCAACCAAAAAGAGATTGCCCACCAAGACATTGTTTGTCATCTCTTCCCATATACCTTGGGAGAATTTGCATACAACTGGTACCTTAATTTACCAGGAGGGTCTATCTTAGTATGGAATGACTTCGAAACCAAATTCCTCAATCAATTAAAATTGTATTTCGATCTTGCAGTGACACATCACCAGTTCATAACCACGAGGAAGGATCCTAAGGAGCCCATTGCTATGTTTAATCATCGCTTTCACAAAATGCATCAAAAGTTGGAAGCTCCTTACACTATACCAGATGAGGCTGTCATACAAGTTTACCTAAAGGCTCTAGACCCATTCACCTCAATCTTTCTGAGAAGTCTTCCCCTAGTAGATAGAGATATAATTAAAAAGGTGTATAATGAAGCCATCACTTTCACTCAGCAAATGGACCCACAAGAAGGAAGCTATGCGATTGTGCCCATCCCAAGTAATCTTGTTGTCCCACACCCATTTGCAGCAAATAATCAAGCCTTGGCCAACCACTTGCCCATGCAAACTCCTATACCGTCTCAACCATGTACAACCATGCCTCCATCTATTACTTATCCAAGCTACGAAGCTCATAAAATGGCATTCGTAGAACAGAGGGTTGTACCCCACAACGAGCTTGATGCTCTCATGGCTTCCAAGTTAGATGCCGTAAAAAAGACTTTATCACAGCTCACTAGCGAAGTTACCAAAGTGAAGCTAAACCTACCCCAAAATCAAGGTGGATACCAATGAGCATCTACTGGTCCAAATACATACCCTCAGAATCCAAACTGGGGTTTCAATGCATACAGCAACAACAATGCGTAGGAGAAACCATTTGGGCAGCAAAGGCCAAATCGGCCATGGAACACTAGACCAAATAATGGCGGCATCCCAGCAAATAACACCGATACTTATGAGGCTTCAGAGGCCAATTTTGTCAGGGATCCAATTAGGCATCAGGACAATAATGGATATGTGAACAACTCCCAAGACCACTACACCCAGAATCTAGAGGGGGCCCCGGTACAATTCAATGCTACGATGTTCGATTCTTATGAGTCTGGAAAAGAGGGAAGCTCAGAAGCTTATACAGGAGAAGATGAATTCATGTTCCCTTTTTAGAGAGAAAATAAACTTGAATATTTCAAGGTCCATGCCTTCCAGAATGATCAGAAAAACCCACATAACCTTCAGAGTAGAAAGGAACCCCTCACCGACGGCATACCTCCAGGAAAGAAACCGACTCCACCAGATCCTTGGGCTAGTAACAATCCCATACCTCCAAAGGGCCCGAACATCATACCTCCTATGATAGGTACATATGCTGGCTACCAAGGAACGGCCTGGTCAAATGACAAGTACAGTGCAGTAGATGAACTCAAGAAAACTAAGGTGAACATCTCTATGTTTGAATTATTACAGGGTTGCCCCTCTCAAAAGGAAGCCCTTTTAAGATCCTTGGATCATTCAAGACCTGGCCCATCGACCAATAGTACCAGGGCACCCATGTCCAATGTCAACACATCTGAGGCATTCCTAGCAGTAGTCATAGATAGGATAGAGGTCCCGCCATTCCTACTTAGTCTGCAGATCTTTGGAAAGAACCTACATAATTGCCTAATTGATTCAGGAGCCTCATGCAACATCATGCCCCTATCAATTTTCCAAAAGTTGGGGATGGTGCCCCAAGTAAAAAATTGGGTTGTCATACAATTAGACAAAACTGAGGTTAGAGTAATTGGTGTGCTCAAAGACATACACATTCAACTAGTCGCAAATCCCCAGATACAAGAACGCATTGATATACACATAGTGGACATCCCCGAGACTTATGGGATGTTACTAAGCTGAGAATGGACTAAATGATTAAGAGGATGGATCTCTACATATTTCACCCAACTTTGGCTACCTTGGAGAGGTTTGAACAACCAAATCAAGATAGATGCAAAACCGAAGCTAAAGAGGATGATCACCGAATACAATGCCCCGAATGAAGTCTTGTTCACTCAAACCGATTTGGGTACTTATCGATTGGATGATGTTTTCATGTTTCAAATCCGAGAAGGTGAAGATTCAGACCATAGTCCCATCCAAGGTCTCCTAGAGCTGAAGATTGGTGATGACATCTTCCAGAGTTTTGTCAATAGCACAACAGCTAGCCTGTGGCACCTGGGTCAAGATGCAGATCCCAACATCTTATTGCTACCTGGATACTGTCGATTACATTAGGATAGTCATTCTTAGTTTACATGCCCCAGTTCTCAAGAGGCACTATCGCAAGTGTTGTCTCAAATTTCCCAACCAAATGAGCCACTAGAGGCACTGATGATAAAGGAAGATGAACTTGGAATAGAAGGTAGGAACGATGCCACACCAAATATGGATAGCTGAGTCCTTGCAAATAGTTCACCTCAAAATCAAGACAGTGGGTCAGATTCTGAAAATAGAAGCGGTGCCCCAAACATACTTAGTGACTGGAGTACCTCAGATGATGGAGCATGTCCCCCTTACAAGGGAATACTGGAAGATAAAGACAACGAACTCCTCAAACCTGGGCATACTTAAAATACAGGAGAATCAACTTCTTCTGATAGCGATGGAGAGAGGGGACAAAAACCAAGGACCAAGGATTTTTCTAAGAAAAGCTTGACCAAACCCAGCCCTACTAAACCACCTCAGATATGGAAACTATGCTTTGATGGTTCTAAGTGCAAACAAGGAGCAGGTGCAGGAATTGAGTTAATAAATTTGAGAGGTAAGTCTTTCTATGTTGCTTATAGGTTACAGTTTCTTTGCACTAACAATGTTGCAGAATATGAAGCGGTGGTTTGCGGACTCCTCCTAGCTCATGAGAAGGGAGTCAAAATCTTGACGGTGGAAGGAGACTCACAATTGGTTCTCAAGTAGATCCGTAGTCAGTACACTTTCAATGATAAGAGGCTCTCAGCCTACTGAAATAGGGCATGGGATTTAATCAACGACTTTGACACTTTCAACATCAAAACCATCCCAAGAAGAAAGAACATTGTTGTTGACACCTTGGTTGTTTCAGCCAACTCACTACATCTAATGGAGAAATCAAAACAAAAGAAATTCTCGGTTGAACTTGTTGCAGCCCCGGCCATTTTGAATAATGTTACTAACTTTCAAGTCTTCCAAGATGACCAGCATATCCTAGAATTTATCATGTGCATCGGCATGTTCGAGAAGTAGATCATAGACGAGGAGGATAACAGTGAAGAAACTACTGAACCTAAAGAGCCTGATGATCACGGCATCATAAACCTAAAGACCAATGCCATACCCAAGGGGATGGTAGAACTAGAAAGGATCTTTGACAGTGATAAGACTACTATGAGAAGAAGCCCCAACATAACACCTAATGGTAAGGAATGTGACACTTACAACCTGGGTATAGAAGAGGAACCAAGAGAAGTCCACATTGGAAAGGTGGGGACCAAAGAAGAAAAGGAGAGAATGTTCTAGCTTCTCACTGAATATAGAGATGTCATAGCATGGAGTTATGAATAATTAAAGACATATGACACCTCAGTCATAGTGCACAACATCCCGTTGAAGCCAGATTCTAAGTCTTTCTGACAATGACAAAGACCCGTGAATCCCACTATGGAGCCCTTAATTCAGAAGGAAGTCTAGAAGCTACTCGACACTAGGATCATCTTCTCGATTTGACATTCTACATGGGTTACAAACCTAGTACTAGTAAGGAAGAAGACTAGAGAAATTAGGTTGTGCGTAGACTTCCAGAACCTCAACAAGTCCTCTCAAAAGGATAATTATTTGCTCCCATCTCTAGATGAAGTGCTACAGAAGGTTAATGGATCTCAAATGATGTCATTCCTAGATGGATACTCTGGGTACAATCAGGTGATGGTATAGGAAGAGGACAGGCTGAAAATAGCATTCACCACTAAGTGGGGAACTTTCTCCTATCGACGAATGCCTTTCAGGCTGATTAATGTTGGGGCCACATTCCAAAGAGAAATGGACATAGCATTCAAAGGATTAGTTGGAAGGTGCATTATCATCTACATGGATGATCTCATGGTCTACTCGAAACTAAGAGCTGACCATATAGGCGACCTCAGAAAATGCCTCCAGCGGTGCAAAGAGTTTGGGATCTCCCTCAACCCCAAGAAATGTGTGTTCAGGGTAACTGAAGGAAAGCTCTTGGGGCATATCATCTCCAAAAAGGGGATATCCATTGACCCCAAAAGGGTGGAGTCAATCCTGAAATTGACACCACCTCATAGCCACAAGGAACTAAAATCTTTCTTCGGAAAGATTAACTTCGTCAGAAAATTCATCAGTGACTTCGTAGAAATAGTGAAACCATTGAATGACATGCTCAAAAAAGATGCCAAGATTGAATGGGCCCTCCCAGCCAAGAATTCTTTTGAAGAGATTAAGATTGCCATCACCACGGCACCAGTCCTAGCCAGTCCTGACTACACCATCCCTTTCAAGGTCTACTCTTTCACGTCAGAACACTTATGCGTAGGCATTCTCACGCAGAAGAAGAATAGCGAAGATGAAAGGCCCATCGCCTTTATGAGTTGCCCCTTCAAAGATGTGGAGCTGAGATACCCAAACCTAGATAAACAATCGTTTGCTCTCATCAAGGTGATAAAGAAGTTCAGGCATTATATTTTAAGGAGTAAAGTCATTGGGATAGTTCTAGATGTGGTAGTTAAATCCCTCCTGATGCAAAATGAGCTGGGAGAACGGAGAGGAAAATGGATGGCAATTCTCCAAGAGTTCGACCTAGAAATCCAACCGATGAAATTGGTAAGAGGCCAGGGCCTAACAAAGCTGATCTCTGAGTTTGAAGAAGGTCTGGTTTGCCAAACATACACTGACCAAGGCGTGATCACGGATGTATGGTACCAAGACATAGTGTATTATCTGTTGCAGAATCATTGCCCTAAAGAAATGAATAGCTCCCAAAGAAGAGCTTTAAAGATCAAAAGCATCTCTTACATGCTAAAGAGTGGAAAACTCTACAAATGCAATTACGAGAGTTTGTACTTAAGATGTTTGGATAGAATGGAGGCAAAACAGATACTAGTGGAATTTCATGACAAATACGAAATGGGACATGGATCGGCAGAGGCCACAGCTCACCAAATCCTGAGGGCAGGGTATTTTTGGCCTATGATATTTAAAGATACCGGGGAGCATGTAAGATCTTGCCACACTTGCCAAACTAGCGCTACTCGAGAGAGAAATCCAACAATGCCCTTACAACCAGTCGATGAGGTACGCCTGTTTGCCCAATGGGGCTTGGACTTTGTTGGAGTGATTAACCCCCTTCATCTATAGGACATAATTTATTTTAACAGCTACCGACTATTGCACACACTGGACAGAGGTGCAAGCATTGAAGAATTGTACCACTAAGGTCATGACCAAATTCATGGAGGAACGCATCATAACTAGGTTTGGGATGCCATTCTATCTGATATGTGACAATGCCCCCTCTTTCTCTTCGGACTCACTCACGCAATGGGCCTTCGAAAACCAAGTAATCCTCAAATTCTCTTCAAATTACTATCTGCAAGGCAATGGCATAGAAGAGTCTACAAACAAAAATCTGACTACTATGATCAAACACCTCTTGGATGACAACCCCAGGGACTGGCACACACAGCTGAAATATGCTTTATGGACTGATCGCGTAAGGATCAAGAATGCCCTGGGGACATCTCCATACCAACTAGTCTACGGCTTGCAACCAGTCTTTCCTGTGAACCTAAAAATCCCAATTCTAAGATTCATGGACCAATACGTAGGGGAGGAAGATCAGGTACAGGTCAGACTCACGAATCTCCTAAAACTAGAGGAGAAATGAACTTTGGCCTTGGAACATGTATCAAAGAATCAGGCTGTAGTCAAAAGGTGGTTCAACAAGAGAGCTACCATCAAAACCTTCAGGATCTCTGACCTTGTCCTCCTATGGGATAAGGCAAAAGAAAAGCCAGGAAGCCACACCAAGTTCCAAAGACTGTGGACAGGCCCTTACCAAATATCAGAGATCCTGGGGGAGAACACTTTTAGGATTAGCACATTGGATGGAGAGTTGACCCCATTGCCAGTCAATGGGAAATTCCTCAAACATTACTTTGGATCCTAAGCGGGACTATTTTTCGTCCCTTGTACCATAGTCACTTTTACATTTTTTCCTTTTTTCTTTGTTGTCCTCGCCGTTAGTCCTTTCTTACGCTCATTTTGTTCTTTTTTTTTTTTGGTCGGGGCTTGTTTGTTGCTTTGGGTCAGTGTGTTTTGGATCTAGTCCAAGTTGTTCCACAAGAGGAGCAGAGGTATTTCTTAGTCAAATTTCTCTCCAAGGATACATGCAGCGCAAAAGAACCTTCCCAAAAGACAAAGTAGTGATGATTATCATTGACAGACAAGAAGAAGTTTGAATTTTGGTTAACCTTATCACAAGACACATTAAGGGAAAAACACCAGAGGATGTGGGTTTCTAAGGCATTTGTCAGTTGTAGCCAACCTAAGTGCATAGGTTCAGGTACCTACCGATCCCAGAACCCAAGTCTGAACTGAATACGAAGGCAATAATGAAAGGATGAAGAGCCAAAAAGAGAAAGCAAGCAGAACACTCAAAAGAAAAGTGCCCCTAAGAGGTCACGAGTGAAAGATCCGGGCAACACCACCTAATCATTGCTCGAATCACAAAAACAAAAAAAAAAGGGGAAGAAAGAAAGAAAAGAAGTTATGAACCTGAATGCATGGAACACACTGAGCATCCAAGGCTCGATCCATCTCCAAGCAAGCAGAAGAAACAAAATGATATTCCAAAAAATAGAGTTCTCACAAAGAAATAAAGTTGTAGCCTAAGCAGACAGGACATACTTGGGTGATTATGACAACCTCTACCGGGGCTATGGATGCTCGACTGGCAGTAGAGCAAGGTTATACTTGGGACTCGGGGAAAACTTTGTCGGGGCTATGGACGCCTGACTGGCAGCAAAGCTCTTTTCAGGAAGCCTTGGTTTTATTTGGTAAAGGTTGGGAATAACTGGCAAGCACCTTGGTTATCACAACCAAAGGTCAAGAAATGAACACACATGAACACACATAGCGAAACTAATGGTAGAACCTCAGATTGGAGGTCATTGAAGAATCATCGACTCCATTGCCTCTTGGTTCGGTTCTACTGCAAAACTACTTTCCGGAAGAGTGTTGATGATAAAGAAATGCCTTCATCATTTCTTCTTTTGTTGGGGCTATTTGTTGCGGGTCCACAACACACACCCCATTTTAGGTCCTCTGACCATGGGGACCCCCCTTGTCTTGTCTTTTTTCCTTTCATTGTTTCATCCCCTCGTAGAGATCCAGTTAGCCACCGCTAAAGATTACTGAAACCAAAGAAGATAAAGGAATAACCCTTTTTTAGCCTTTCAGCCCTTTTGGCCTTTCGGAGGATTGAGGTCCTCCGAAATACCAAAATGGCTGAAAAGCTAAAGACCCGACCTTTCGGCCCTTTCGGCCTTTCGGAGGAGGTCCTCCGAAATACCAAAATGGCCGAAAGGCCGAAGACCCAACCTTTCAATGATTTCAAAGTCCGAAATCACCGAAAGGCTGAAAGGTTCTTGGTCCTCCTTCAGGTCTTTTTGGCCTTTCGGGGTCTGAAACCCTGAAACCGCTGATGTTAGCCTACGGGTTATAAAAGGGGTAACCTCCCTTTTTCATTTCACTTTGCATTTTTTGTGTGTGTTTTTTGGCTCTCACTCGCGTTTCGTTTGCTTCTCCTTGCCAACCACCTCCTCTTCCACGTCGCCTAGTTGCCCTCCCTTTGATTGATCATTTGAGGTAGGCTCTCTTTGATCTTCCTCACTTGGTGCTTTTGGGTTTACCTAATTTAGGGTCTTTTCAGTGCCCCTAGTGCCTATCCAGCCTAGGGCACTTCATTTTGTCACCTTTATTTGGGCTTTTGTCTTTGTGCGTCGATAGGAACGTCCTTCCCTATCGGCCCTAGGGTTTTTTGGTGTTGTCAGGTCTAGGTTTAGGGTTTTGAATTTTTGTCAGTCGCGGTGCTTACTGCAGGTTTTCAGCCTCTGAAAGGTCAAAAACTAGATCTTCATTCTCACTAAGTGTCATTTCATACATTTCGTCCTTTCAGACATCTGAAAGGTCTGAAAGTCTGAAAATTCAAACAAGTGAAACCTCTTATCAGTCCATCCGGGCTCCTCACCATGTCCAGATGATTTGGCATTCTTGAGAAAACCCCTCCCAGTTCGGTGTCCGAAACTCTGAAACCCCTAATGGACTTGGCCTTACCATTTTGCCTGTTCGCACTTTCAGACTTTTCAGTCTCTGAACTAGTTTTCAGTGTCCAAAACCCTGAAAGGTGTGAAAGTGCAAAAACTTACACTTTAAACTATTTTTCAGCTCTCTTTACTTGCTTTCATAGTTTAAATTGTTTTTCTGTTCAATAAGCTAATGATATTTGTCTTTTCTTGCAGGAATGACTGAACCAAACACAGTATCCCCTATGAAGTTTCAATACAAGGGGAATCCCCCTAGCTCAAAGTTGGGGAACAAACACAACAAGATAACCGATACCAACATCAGGAACATGGATTGGAATGAGTTCCTGACTTAGTGCTCCCAATTAGAAAACATGTCCGAGGAGTGTACCTCATTAGTCCTATCCAAGCTAGTAAATGCAGCCGCACACCCCGTGGTTGTTGCATCTTCATAATTGATCATCACTCTAGCTCACCACTATGATTCAGACAAAAGGGTGGTATTAAACTTAGAATATTAGGTTGTATTGGACATTAGGTTAGATGTCATTAAGGATGTCTTTCACCTCCACAAAGGCATAGACAAGTTCTATGACTTCTACATTGAAAAGGGGACCAACTGGTTCGGTAAAAGGGAGCAAACCGTAAACGAGATGATGAATAAGGAATACCTCAAGAAACCACTCTCCAAGAACAAACTAGACAAGATAGACCTCCGAAGAGGTTATATGAAGGATGATATCTAGGCAGCTACAAGGATGATAAGCAGGGTGTATGGGTTACCACAGTCCACCCAACTCGAGCACTGGATGATCCTGTTGATAGAGAGGATCAGGGAACGAAAGGCAAGATTTGACTGGGGCACTATTATTAGTGACAATCTGGATGAGTAGTTGACAGCAGTGGAGCATAACCCCAATTTATATATGAGCACTTACATAATGTACCTACTAGCTACACGGGCAGATTATCCCGGCCTCACCAAGAGGGGAAGTCTGAATGATCCAAATGCATGGCCCCATCTTGTATACTCGCAGTTGGTAAAAGGAGCAAACATGTCAGAGGAGTCCCCTGATTACAGAATAGTTAATGACGCATTCATATTCGCAGTCATCCGATCTATTGAGGGTGACTTTGCTAAAAGAATGTCAGAAGAAGTTGCTGCTAAGGTAAGGGCCATTGGGGCCTATTTCATCCAGTTCAGGACATTCACGTACATTCAGATAGCTGGGTCAACCATACAACCAAAGAAACTACCCAGGTATCCATCTGACTGGATAATCATATTGGAGATGGCCAAGCAGCTCACGGATGCATATGAGCACATTAAGCATAAGAAGAAGCACTGTTGGGACTTTCCCATCTCTTTGGGACCCTATACACTACATGACATGAAGGTTTGCAAATCCCTTGCTTTTGAATGGGATGACTGTCCCTTACAGCTTTACAGGATAGTACGAGCGTGTTTTGATCCTATAGGTACTTATAGCCATATCATCAGTAGATTCTACGTACATGAGCCACATCTGGAAGATCATTGGATAAACTGTATAGATGACAATGAGGTCAGAATCTGAGATTACTGTAGAATGAACCTATCTCTGGCAAAAGAGGTGTTAAAGGTTCCTATTTCCTTGAAGATATGAGAATGTGATTCAGAGGAGGTCTTAGAAGACATTTACACACAAGATAAGGTGTATGACCGGCCAATCATGAACATCGAGGTAAACAAAGATGAAAATGATGACATAGACTTCAGGGCCAGGCATGTGATAAAAACCACTATATCTTGGATCAAGAAGCCACACCGGATGATTTTGATCCTAGTGAAAACATTAATGGAACCCTCCAGCAAAGTAGAGAAACAACGAGGACAGAAGTCAACAGCTCCTAAATATAAGAAGGCTCCCCCTCACAAGCCAAGAACAGTGTATGGTCATGAACGACCAGTTGAATATGGCTCTAATCCTAGGCCTAAGAAAACCAGAATGATGGGCCAGATTGACCCACCAGCAGGATTGTCACAACCCCAATCAAGAGAGGGCACATCCACCTCTGGCCAATCTTCCCCCGCCAATGAGAAGAAAACCTATAAGAGGAAGAAGAGTTCCAAATCTCCACAGTTAGAAATTGTACAAGAAGAGCCTGAGGAAGAGGATGCAAGTGAGCCCTTAGTCTGGAGGACTAGGTTGTAGAAGAGGAGAGAAAAGGAGACTACTAAGAAACATAGAGAGGATCCCAAAGAATAGGATAATCCTATAGATCCATTAGGACCAGATTAATTTATGCTCTCTGATTTTGAAGGACTTGAAGGCTTTTTGGATCAGGGCCAAGATACACACACTGGGGGGCCACCACTCATACAACCCCAGGTAGCCCTCACTCCACCACCGCTCATACAACCTCAAGTAGCCATTACTCCTCCACCAGTCTAGTTCACCAATCCTCTGGTAAATGTTCCTACTCCACTAGTAAGCTTCGATTCTACTCCAGGACTTAAAACCCAAGACAGTGGGGTAACTTAGAGTTTAGCAACAGACAGTGTAGCTGGAGGGAGTTATGTTTTCACCCCACCAACTCATATACTTACCCCACTAGTTTCCCTACCAACTCCAACACCTACTCTTGCACCAACTTTGCCCCCGTCTACTACCACCATCTCCTCATCTCCCACTCCAATCATGCCAACACTTATTCCCTCAACCTCAATCCCGTCAACATGTGCCACTCAAGAAACTGAAGGAGCAGTAGGCATAGAAGACACATCACCTTTTCAGACCTCAGTAGAGGCCATGACCAGTCTCAGGATAGAAGTGGTAATTGATTCATCAGCCAACAAAGGCCTAGAGAAGGAAGGGGAAAAGGAGGTCAGTGAGCAAGATAAGGAAGAGGAGGAAATACAAAGGGATACAGAAGGGGATAGAATGGAAGAAGGAGAAGATGGACAAGGAAAAGGGGCAAAGAAGGAATCAGAACAGGGAATAACTCTAGGGAAACAAGGCTTGACCTCAATTTTCCATATGGCACCATATGAGACAATAACTGTCTTTGGTAAACCTACTTGGTTTACCAAGGAGATACAACCTCAGAAAAGAACCTACACAAGTGAACTGGATAGAGAAGATACAAATATAAATATTGTAAAGCAAGCTTTCCACTATGCAAATGTGAGTGTGCCTGCTAAAACCATGTCATATGTGACCCAAGACCCTAAGGGTCGATGGACAGCACAAATAGCTATCCCACCCCCAAGCACCTCTCAAACAACGGGTTCATTAGGAGACTATACATTCAAGGAGGTAGACTTGGGGGAACCAACCAAAGAAGGGAGCAAGACATTAGCAACTTTGGGACTCAAGCATGCTCTAGGGTTCATGAGTAAAGACGAGGAGACCATAAAATCTTTAATAGACCAAAATGAGGCCCTAAAAAGGTTCATCCAAAAGATGGTGGGTCCCATTGACCCAAATTGTTCAGAGGCTTCATTACAAGCCATGCTTGATAAAAGGGCTACACCAGATTTGTCGACGGGATTAACCCCCTCTTTCATCCACGCGAGTGCCGATTAGATAAATGACTTCAAATAGTTTAGAGAGAAGGCAATCCCATCAATATTTAGGCCATACATGACCATTTTGGTTGAGGTTAATTAACTCATTGACCTGGTGGAAGATGACGGGGGTATGGATGTCGAGGTAGCTAAGTGGCAGGTAGCTCTCAAGGATTTGGAGGTAATTAGAAAGCAACGCTTCCAAATTTTTGTAAAAATCTATGAGGGCAAAGAATTGCATAAATTTGAGACTTAGATCAAACAGATGACCAAAATAATTAAGGTATACAAGAAACATCAGGCCCTTATAGATGAAAAGCAGGAAGAGGTAATAAAATGGATCAAAGATATAGATACCTTCTTCACAGGGGTTGGCCTCAATGTCTACCAAGATGAAAGCCAATAGGCTCTACGTCCCTCCAAGGAAGTGGTACAACAGTTCAGAGATGTTTTGGCTAGAGTCAACACCAAGGAGGCCTTGCAGTAACTATTCTACATGAAAGAAAAAATACACAGAATGTCACAACATGAAGAAGAGATCACGTTCTTCGCTTCTGAATTGACTATCTTCAGAGAGAAGCAAGAATGAAGGGTCACAAAGATAAAAAAGAAAAGAGATCAATTTTGAGGAAGTATAGGAGATAGTGCCAAGGCTCTGGGAAGCTCACCCAGAAGTCTTCACTGGATAAAGCTCCAATGTTCAAATACCAGATAGACTGGGAAAGATTTTCACACTTGGTCAAAATTCACTAAGGCAATATTTTTTGGCCTTTCGGCCCATACAGCAAAGAGTATTTTTTGGCCTTTCGGCCTTTGAATATTTTGACCTTTTGGCCTCCTCAAAGTTTTTCGACCTTTCGGCCCACGACAAGTCTGAAATTTTGGACCTCCGAGTTTGAAGATTTCAAATAGCGCGTTGGAAATTTTGAAGACATTAAAGTTTCGGGGTAGAGGTCGGGGTCCAAAAAAACTGGGTGTTTCCAGCAAGGTCATTTTTTTCAACACCAGTTCAACTCCAGATCAGATCAATGGAAAACTTGAGTTCATTTCAGAGGAACTAAGGATCTCCTATCAGTTCCCACCATCTGAAACAGCCCAGGTGAAGAATCCAAGAAGGACCACCAGAATCAAGAAGAAGACTCCCAGTTCACAGAAGGAATTCACCTTCTTTCTCTTTCTCTTCTCTGGCGGATTTTTCCCTCTTTGCATGAGCAAATGGATTGTAAATGGGTTTAAGAATCCATGCAACTTACATAGTATCAGTTAGCAAGTAATTTACCTTCAGCAAAGTTCTAGTTTAGTTCTATTTCTTTGTTTTAGACTCTCTGATGCCCTAACTCCGAAAATCAGAGTTGTAGATCAAAACTCTATATATTGTAATAAAAAAGAAATGTAAAAGGCTAACTTTTTTTAATACAATAAAGATCTACATTAGGTGCTTCATTCATGGTGTGTGAATTATTGCTATCTATGCAAATTTATTGAATGTACACTTGCATTATTCTTTATTTTCAGAGAACCCTTTGTGTTATTGTGTTTCAAATTCGTGCTACTTTTTAGTTGGATTTTGTTGCTGTATATCTACCTTGCTATGATGAATGCGTGGAAGAGATCATCTTTGGGCTTAATGATAAATTCGTCTCATGGGTGCGCACATCTTGGTGGCTTCACGATTTGATAGATTTTGAATATCTTGCACAAGTGAATATGTCTTCTCTCCAAACGCTTGCATCTGTAGAGTAGTGAATTGTGACTTGGTCTGATTTATGCTTCGTGGGTTGTTCCAAATCTCCCCAGCATTCAATTTCCAAGGACGAGCTTATGGCAGTTTATGTCCTTAGGATTTCACTTTTCTCAAAATTTGCTTTATTTATCGTTACCCTTCCCTCTTTAAAACGCTGTCATTAATTCTGAAAATTACCATCTTGAAAAATACAAAATTGCATTTTATTTACAACACCCATACTTGTTAAAATAGAAAATACCAAAAAAAGAGAGAATTAACAATATTTTGTAGTCTGTTATCTTGAACGTACCAGCAAAGGCCTCCTCATGAACAATCACATTAATCTTCAACTGGGTAACCAAGCAGGCTGTGACCCAACCCCGGAGAACCTTGGGAATAACTTTGTTATTCTTTCAAGAGAGGAAATCAAATATCGAGATCCTAGCAAGTTGTCTTGTGTTCAAACCACGCTAAACAAGTCTCAAAAAGACTAAGATATGGGTATCACTGCTTGACAATTTTCATATTTTTGGAATAATGCTTCTGTTTTGCAAGACAGTTGACGTTGACAACCCTAGACTTTAACACGTTTGACTCATTTTGATAGTTTGGATGTTTTGTTTTGCATTTTTAGAAACTGATCAAAGGAACAAACACGATAGACACTATGTTTTGAAGAATGAAGACTGAAAATGTGTATGTTCTACAACTTTTTCAAGTTGCAAGGTTATCACAAGGTCTCAACGATGAATAGTCAGATTAATATAGGTCAATTGCTTCAAAATACAATGTTATAGGCCCAATGCTTGAATGTTTGTTAGCTCACACAACAATTGTCACGCTACTAGGACATGAATGTCCACGATGTAGGTGCTCATGTTTTTGTCATTTCCAGGTATTGTTGTCGTGGAGTGAAGATCTCTTTCACTACACAAATACCGTGGGACATATATGTTGGGGATCTTGGGGGGAAATTCTACAACCCCTTGCACTATAATAAGGTACTTGTTCGGAGGTAAAACGGGTTGGCCTCTAATTAAATCAAGGTTGTAGTAAGGGTCCGTGGTGTCTCTCCAATCAATTTGTGTGTGTGACTCACTTAAGAGCCTAGTTGATCACGCTGGCTCCTTAGGGATATTCACCTGATCTAGACTATTACCAACACACCTCACCCGAGCTTGGCTAGATAAGATGGAACTTTGGTTCGCGCCTTGTTTATATACCGACTGGAAGGATTACCAGTTTAAGGCCATTCTCTGAGGAAGAAGCGCATTCCCCGGATAGGCCTTTCTAAAAAGTATAAAGGTTTCTAATCTAACAGTTTGTGCAAATGCACCCAAAACTCCAGACACAAGGTAAATCGATTAAACTCCAAAAGTTTGAAATGTGAACTAAGCTACACCACCATACAAGCACCAATGTTCAATTTTAAGCCCAAAAGTAGGTGTTGATTGCTTGTTCAATTTTAGTGCACCAATTTGAGAGATTTTTTGTCTTTGTTCAATTTTATTTCCCACATCAATTTTAAAGCACCAAAGTGTAAATGTGAGGTTCAAGATGATTGCATGCAATTTTCTTTTTAAGCACCAAATTGACAATGTGAATTGATTTTAGGTTTTCTTTGTTTAGACAAGTTAGTACCATGAAAATACTTGTAAATGAGAGTATGTGTAACTTTGAAACAAGAAAATGATTGATACTCACAATAAATTACCCTTCTTTGTTCTCGGTGATTTGTCCAGTCCTGCACAGAAAACTAGAAAATGTCAGTTTAAAAATAGATAGACAGAAGATTTGGATCTGATATGCAATATTTCTTGCGATTGTGGCAAAGCACTAGCAATTGCGGCAAAGAACTGGCAATTGCAGCAAAGCATTATGGAAATTGCGGCAAAGCACTGGCGATTGCAGAAAAATAATGATAATTTCGGCACAAATCGGGCAATTGTGGCAAAGAGCTAGAAGAAAGAAAGATAAAAGATGACAAAATAGCAATGTGAAAGCTTGCAATCAATTGCGGTATTAAACTAGTCAATTGCGGCACTATTTTGTCAATTGCGGCAGAATAGCAGCGATTGTGAAATAACATAGATATCAAGAAAAGGAAAAATTTTGAGATCTGCAACCGTACGGTCGTGGCTGATTGATTATGTTTGTCATCTGAAATAGATATTCAGGATGTTTGTTTCACGTCGGGTTCACCAAAATGTACGCCTCCTTTAATCATGATTCGTGGTTTTCAAACTTTCCAAAGGCAAGGGTTAGTAGTAAAGGTTTCACAAATTATATAAATCAAGTACACAATAACTACTAAAATGAATAACATGAAACGTAATCAATAAAATGTATAAGCACAAGAAAGTAAAACAAATAAATGTAAACCCTGAAGCGCTTGAAGCTTCTATTGTCTCTCTCTACTCCTTCTGAAATGTTATTCTTGATGCTCAGTATTGGTGTGGGCAGCGTCTATGACTTGAGAACCGTCAAGAATTTGCTAATTGAAATAAGTGTGTGATCGCAAGATGGCTTGAATGCTAGAACCAAACTGACATAGTAATGGGGCACGAGAGCTTGAAATCTTGGATACTTCAAATGGTTATGAAGGGTTTATTATATAGGAATTATTGATGATATGAACGGTTGAGATCAATCCTAGAGATAGGGAGATGAACGGTTGAGATTAAAGGGAACTAGAGAAGCCATCAGTAAACTCCACCTCTTCATTTGGAAAAGAGGAGATAGAGTTTGGTTGACTGAAGAGCTAATGGTGAGTTACCTTTTTGAACTGAAGAGGTGGGTGAAGTTACCCATGTGGATTGGAGAGATGGGTGGAGTAACCCATGTGATCTGATTGGA